>CM031943.1:4645748-4758248 GCA_018749465.1 Paracanthobrama guichenoti
TGACGCTGTAAATAAACCAAATGTTATTAGAGTATTTTTACAAGAAAATGCTATTTTAGTCTTAAAGATTTCACATTTAATTCAATGTGTGCATTTTTTACTGGCAATTTCTGAGTTAAATTTGTATCTACACCATTTTTTTTTTTTTTTAGCATAGATATTAAAGGGTTAGTTCACGCAAAAATGACTACAAATTATTTTCATGATTTGTAATCACAACTTTTTTTTCTTCTTTTGTCAAATGATAATTAATGTGGTTCAGATAACATAATATTTTGAGTTTCTATTTAGTAAACCAATCTTCTTCATTGTATTAACTCAAATTTTTCATTTCAGTGAACTCAAAATTTTAAGGCAACCAGGTAACTTACTATTTAAGTTAAACCAACATTAATTTTTACAGTGTTGAATTGACTTCCATAATATTTTCTTTTGTATACTGTGAAAGTCAATAGAGTCCAACAACTGTTTGGCTACAGACATTCTTCAAAATATCTTTTGTGTTCGGCAGAAGAAAGAAACTCGTACAGGTTTGGAACTACTTGTTGTTGAGTAAATAATGACAGATTTTTTATTTTTGGGTGAATTATATCTTAATATTTTCAGATATTAAAAGCATGTATTTTAAAGTAGAAACTTGAAAATGAACTAGATTTATGAAGATAATTAATTTCAGGTGTAACCATGAGTACCATGATATTATCATTTATGCTGCAGTGCGTTGTATAAATTTGTGATTGCAAATATCAACAGAGCAGACAGACTTAGTGAAGACTTTATATTCATGATGCTAAGCTACTTAAAGCATCAAAACTTCTCAGTGCACCCACACAAATTCCTCTGCTTTCAGACACATCAAAAGAGAATTTGTATTGACAGAGATTATGAGACTGACATGCTCTTTCTTTTTGTTTCAACAGTCGGATCACATCCCTGATCTAGGAGCCCCTATATGCCACGAACTCTAGCCTCTGTCTTTGAAGTGCTGGCTAAAATGACCCCAAAACGTGCTGAGCGTTCAAAGGAATGGTATGGAAGATTTCGGTTGACGTCTATAGAGAAAGGAAGAAAAGGAGCATGAGAGTCTCAAGAGAGGCAAGGAAAGAGAGGAAGAAAGGGTTCAATGATCGAGAGAGAGGTCTGAACGAGTCGTTATGAAAGGAAAGAGCAGAGGATGAAGGAAAACCGTAAGGCCTGCTTTGGTCGATGTTGTTCAACTGACTCCGGATAAAAGGAGTTGAGAGCTGCTTATAACATGCGTTTCCTTTTCAATCATTGTATTTAGATTAGTTCCACAGTTTCCGATTAGGATGCATATTCCAAGTGTTTTGAGGTTCATTATTCAGAGGAAAACACATTTGTTCAGGTACGAGGGTATGCTCTGAGCACAATTGATACAACAGAAATTATATTCTGCAGAAAGAAAATAAAGCCCAAGTTTTTGCATTGTGGCACTATTTTTCAGTGTGGTTTCTCATTAGATTGATAAGTATTTATTGCATATTTTTACTGTTTAATTCTTTATTACAAAGATTTATGAAGTCAACATAAATGCATTACAACAAATGCTATTGTGCTATTGTAATACTATGTGTTTTGCATATATATCATATTTGGAATATTTCTTTTGTTTCCCCCATCCAAAAATATGCAGTATAGGTGAATTGGAGATGCGAAATTGTCCGTAGGTGTGAGTGTGTGTGAAAGAGTCCCAAGCCATGTAATGGGGAGGTTTGGGGCAAGACCTGGTGACCTAAGAAAATTCATGGACAGTCTCTTGTGTAGAGTCAAGATTCGGATATGACTGAAATGGTTAATGAATGAGAATATTTATGTAACGTACGTAGGCCAGTAAGAGCTGTGCATGTAAACCTCACTCCCCTACTCTTAAAGGGGTCCTATTATGCCCCCTTATATTAAGATGTAAAATAAGTCTCTGATGTCCCCAGAGTGTGTATGTGAAGTTTTAGCACAAAATTCCCCCAGATTATTTTTATAGCATGTTAAAATTGCCACTTTTTGGGGGGTGAACAAAAACACGCCGTTTTTGTGCGTGCCCCTTTAAATGACAATGAGCTGCTACTCCCGGCCCCCTTTTTAGAAGAGTGCGGAGCTTCAAGAGCTTGTGTTAGCAGCTTCGATTACCTCACGCAAACACACACTGAAAAGGTCAGAATGTGTTCAGCCTTTTATGTTCATACCGGAGTCGGACAATGGTGGAGAGACTCAATAAGAAGTGGCAACATGTAGAATGCAACAGGACGTTTCTGAATGGTTAGTTGATGAATTGATGTAGCTGATGTGGAGTTAACTATCTTCAAGTCATCGAGTAACATGTTCTGTCATGATAATCTATAAATTGCTCGTGGGAACTGTTGTAAAAGGCAGAGAATATCTACTGCATGGAGAAAGCACATGTATAGTTTAGTTTAATTACAGTTATAACTTATGTTGTTATCTTGCTTTTATGACATGCTATTGCACTTGTGTTACGCACTGTATTGTGATAAATGTGAAAAGACGGATGCGACAGCTTGAGCAGACTCCCAAATGTGCTGCTACAACAACTCTTCCTCTTCTCAACATGGCCTCATCCCCTTTGTTGCGTGTTCCTGGGGGCGGGTTTATGTCAATTTTGGGGTTTGTGATGTCACCAATTCGGGAAAAAACTTGTTGTAGTTCCTACCAGTCGTTTGTTGTAGTCCTTAATTAAAAAATTATAAAAGAAAATATCTCCCTTTGCTTTGATCTTTGAGCGTCATAAATTTGCAAATGTTGTTTATGCTCAAACATTACACACTAACTAAAGTTAAAAACGTGAAATCATAATCAAGGACCCCTTTAAGAGGCACAATGTTAGCGTGCCTGCCTCACAAGCCAGAGACTCCGGTTCGAATCCCACTCAGAGTGGGTCGAGCAGAACCAGTTACACATTGCCAGAATTGCTGCTTTAAAAGACGATGTACTCCGGTTTCCCCCACACAGTCCAAAGACATGCAGATGGATTGGATATGTCAAATTTGGCCGTAGGAGTGTGTGTGAGTGTGAGAGTGAGTCAATAAGAAAAATATTTGTAAGAAAAATATCAATATTTAACACGTTATAAAGTAAAATATCTAGCTTCACATAGGATGGCTTGAGGGTTCAAAATCACCCCATGATTTACTGAGTAAATCCCAAAATTTGATGGGGTAATTTTGTAAATTTATTTAACACGTTATAAAGTAAAATATCTATTCACTATCCTTTAAGAAGCTATTATATGACACCATCGCTGATTTGAAATACATTATTGAAATGCATTCACAATTTTTTTTTTTTTTTTTGGTTATGCGAACGTTAGGGGAACATTCCATTCCATCATTCTGCAAACATTACTTTTGAATGCTCTCTGGTCTTTCAGAAACAAGTAACATATAAAACATTCTAACATTACTGGAAGAACATTTATTCATAACTTTGAGAGAACCTTGCCAGAACGTTCTGAGAACATTTCCTGTTAGATGGGAGAGCTGTACTTGTATGACCGGAAGTTACCAAAAGGGCCGCAGAGTGAACCGATTTGCCTTAAAGGGACTTTGAGTATAATCAAAGTATGTCTGCAAATCTCATTACGCTCAAAGGAAAGGCAAAATAACTTCTTTTTAGGATCGCGCTGCCTCATAGAATAGTGGAAAGCAAGATAAAAGCAGCCTTGACTGGTTCATTCAGATCTATTATGAAATAATCTCTTTATCATAAAGCAGAAATAATTCTAGGCAGAAATAACCTTTTCTTTTGTCTCTGTTTGAAGTGTTTTTCAGTTCTTTCCAAACCGCAGCAAAGACAAAGAAGCTCATTTTCTCAGGCTGAGAAAGTCCGTCTTGCCCTCTGTATCCAACAACAGATCAATTACAATTGAGTTGCAGTAAGCGGGATGTATTGATCTATGATCATAATTTCCATAAATGCCATGAGTCCAGAGGCACAATTGATCCAGGCCAGACTCAGGCCATTTTGTCTATATATGAGCATTATTTGCATCATAATGTGAGTCACATGGCTATAGACTAAAGAAGCATTTTGACATGAAGACCATGTTGTGGGAAATAAAAAATCACAAGTGAGACCTTTAGTATCTCAAGTGATGGTGAATGGAGATTAAATGGAGACTTTTGATTGGGTATCCTTCAAGCTTCTTAATCCTTCAAACTTAATTTTTCAATCCTGTGTTTATTCATAGTGATTGCACTACATTGCACAAGTGCATAAACTGTTGGATCAATAAAAAGCTCTAATTCTGACATTGGTGGCAGCATGTCCTGCTGCACATCTCCCAATGAAATTGATCAATAACGCCCTCTCAAATGCAATGATGTGTTTCGAGCATACACTTCATTATTAGAGAATGCATTGAAATGTCAAACATCTTTTTAAGGTAAATCTTGTTTAAATGACCCCAGGGCATTCTACCTCTTCTTCTGGACAAATGACACAAGTCTCTTGTTCAATACATCGAAAAATCACTAGTCTGTACTCTTTAATAGTAGGCTACATCCAACTGTAAATATTAACAGATTATATTATATAAACTGTATGTTCAGTATGTTAATTGTAAGAAGTTGGCTCAAGTGAAAACATGAATATTTTGGGATGAACGTCAAGCAGTACCAGTACATTTTAAACACTGATTAATATTTATCGTGTCCCTGTTTCAACATCTACAAGGGAAATCAATAGACGTACAGTTTCACACAGCGCTGGCGTGTGAAAACACAAACTCAAAAGGTCAGCAGCCAGTCACTCGATGGCCGGGAAGCTAAAACCTCTCTTCAAGGCTTCAGAACAAACAGCACGTTATTGTCCGAGATCCGTCTTTTTCCAGCCCAGGAGGGAAGTGTGAGATTGACACTGAAGGCAGTGTGCTTGGCTTTAGCTACACAGTGCCACCTACAGACATAAAACTGTTATGACACTGTTCAATTTATTTATTATAGTATATGCCACATAATGTATACTACATATTTATTTTGCTCTTTTGCCACTTAGAGGAAAATTTAGAGGAAAACAGAGAACAGAATGAGAGAGAGAAAAAATTTTTAAATTCGTCCTTTTGAACGAGTCATTAATAGAACCGTCAGATAAGATCATTCATTTTGGGATCATGCTGTTTTTTTTTTTTTAAAGGAACTGGCTCCTACAGCTCCATGTTTGATTCACTAATAAGAACCAGCTCTTAAAGGGATAGCTCACCCAAAAATGAAAATGATCCTCTTTTACTATTCACTTAAGCCATCCACTTTCATCCATCCTCTGAGTTATATTAATAATATCTTGGCTCCTCCAAGCTTTATAATGGGAGTGAATGGTACCTTTGATTTTGAAGGCCAAAAAATCCATCCATCCAGCATAAAAGTAATCCATACGATTCATAAAGGCCTTCTGAAGCAAATCGATGTGTTTTTGTAAGAAAAATAACCATATTTATAACTTTATAATCTCTGGCTTCCAGTAACGGCTGTACAACGGAGTGACCTCTGACCTCTGACGTATTGACGAACCCGGAAGCGCAGAGGATAGAGCAAAACAAAACACCGGTCATGAATTAGAAGTCTAAAATGAGAATTTTTTTAAAGAGAAATGTTGGTGGATATAAGAGAAGAGGAGCTTGAGTTTGTTGCACAGCCATATTTGTTTCAACCGCGAGAGGTTGTCTACTCTCACCTAAGCTTACGCTACTCCTACATCCTACGTCATGCGTCGGGTCAGAGGTCATTCTTTGTTGCCGGAAGTTGTAAATATGGATATTTTTCTTACAAAAATGCTTCTCTTCTCAGAAGGTTCCCTGGAGTCGAATGGATTACTTTTATGATGGATGGATGCTCTTTTTGTGGGCTAAATCTAAGGTACCATTCACTCTTATTATAAAGCTGGTAAGAGCCAGGATATTTTTTTTTAAATATAACTCCAATTGTGTTGGCTGAAATAAGAGTGTCAAATACACCTAGGATGGCTTGAGGGTGACTAAATTATGGGATAATTTAAATTTTTTGGTGAACTATTCCTTTAAGTCATTCATTCAGCAATCCGACTGCACTGGTCGCGCTGTAATGTATGTTTTGAACCAAAAATTGTCCATTAGCCAACATGTTGTTAAGGTGGTGGCCATGGTGTTTCTGTAATAGCTTTAAAAGCTAGCGCATATCCTTTTTGTGAGTTTTAATAAAACGTTTTAATAAAAATAAAAAAACCAAATACACGTTACTAGACCTATAACAATGAACAGTTCACCCCAAAATGAAAATGATCCCATAATTTACTCACCCTCAAGCCATCCAAGGTGTATATGACTTTCTACTTTCAGCCAAACACATTCAGAGTTATGTTAAATAATATCCTGGCTCATCCCAGCTTTGTAATGGCATTAAATAGTGCCCGAGTTTTTGAAGCTCCAAAAACAAAAACCGCATCCATCCATCATAACAGTAATCCATATGACTCCAGTGGGTTAATAAATGCCTTCTGAAGCGAAGTGATGGGATTTTGTAAGAAAAGATATTCATATTTAAAACTTTATAAAAGTTATAAGTGTCCATGCGTTCATGAGAGAGCCAAGTTCTAACAGAAGGGTGACCTCTGGCCCGACTTAGGATGTATGTCAAAACCTTGGGCACTATTCAATGCCATTACAAAGATGGGAAGAGCCAGGATATTAACTCCGATTATGGTCGGCTGAAAGAAGAAAGTCATGTACACCTAGGATGGCTTGAGGGTGAGTAAATTATGGGATAATTTTCATTTTTGGGTGAAAAACTATTCCTTTAATGATTTTTTTCAAATCACTAACCCTTAAGTATGAACAATAATACTAATGGTTGATTTGGTAAACACCCCTAATTATTTGTGAGCTCTGCTTCTAGTTAACAACTATTTTCCCTGGTCTTTCCCTAATGTGACAAAGACAAACTGCCCTCCTCTGTCCCCCGCTGTGTAGTTCTGTGGGGATAAAGACCCAAACGCTCAAGCTCATTAAATATGGCGTCACCCTCTGAGTTTTACACTGTCTCTCATACTACTACAATACAACATAGTGTTTCTCAGTTACAGCTAGACTCATTATGTGTGTGAATTCCAGATGTCAGAGACGCTCATCCAGACCACAGGAATTGCTGTGAATATAAAACCAACCTTTCACGCATTTCCATTTTGTTAACGAACCCTGGTGTTGATTTATCAAAGAGAAAGTTATAATGAGATTTCCCAAAGCAAATGCAGATAAACCAGAGAATATATCTTGTGTGTGTCCCGGACTCCCAGGGGGTTCAATTACTGCAAAATGACACGATCAGACATGATGGATAACTGGCTACAACTAAATGTGTTTGGAGTGCAACTTCACAAACAGTAATGCAGTGAAATGAGGGAATGTGTAATTGCCTCTGAATGTGCATATACAGTATTTCGATGCACGTGAGAGCAGTTTTCGGACTCAAAATTACCAAATTACCGCCAGTCATTATTTCTTTCACTGTCACTAAGCATTAGTCAATTTTTCAATCTCCACAGCATTACCTTGATTGAAAAATGGTAATGAAGATGCATAATGAAGAGAGCTAATATTGTGCGGTCAATAAGACAACCTAATAAAGGCAGTAGATGTCCATCAATGTGCTGCAGCACCAGACAGCTAAAGTTTATTATCGGACAGATGACTAAATTACCTCCTCAAAACAAGGTAAATGTCTTTTGAATGCATGGTGACCCAATGTTTCTCAAATGGGATTATTATTGTTTGCTATAGCAAGCACTTTTGCTCATACTTTAAGGTTTAAGGTGCAGTCACATTTACCGTTATCAAATTTTCCAAAAAATCCAGTTGTTTCAATAGGAATCCACACAATTGGGAATTTGGTGTGAGGGAGAAATATTTTCCTATGCAAATTTTGCCACATTGACTGTCATAAAACTGCTTGGTTTGAAAGTGACTTCTGTGAGCTTTGCTTCATACATTGATAAAAATTTCACTAATGTGATGCACCTTTTGAGATTTGAATAAAACCTAAAACTAAAGGTGCAGTCATTATTCAGCTAATTTTCATGGGTGAAATCCAGTTATTTCAATAGGATTTTCCTATTTTCCAATCCAGATTTTGCTGTTTTGAAAGCTTGATTTGAAAGTGACTTCAGTTTGAGCTAAACTATTAACAATAGACAATGAACGTTTTTGGCTTGTGCAATTTTCCCAAAAATTTGCTAATGTGACTGCGCCTTTACAGATTTTAACAGAGCCCTAGTCTTGTGTAGCCAGACCTTCAGACTGACGGCAGAAGGTCTGGACTCTATCACAGCTTTCATTGGTCAAGGACCGCCCAAGAGGACGTTAGACTGACATGTAACGCAACCAATCACAGTTCGTTTTGTTCTGTATCATGTTTAGAGGCGTGAAAATGTAAAGTCGATGTCCCTGCAATAAACAGACCGCCGTGCATCTATAAATTATTAATTCAAGAACGTTGTGCAAGTTTACTGCAACTTTGGAGCTGCGAACTTCCAGTGTTCAGTTGATCCTGGTAAGCGCTCATTGTCATGGTTGTAAACACAACGGTGTTATTCTTCCATGAGGGGGTTTGGCGTCACGGCAACACACACGTCTCGCAGACATCCTGTAGAATTCAACCAATCAGATGACGACTTCGAAAGTGCTGAAGTGTTTCCAGAAAAGTGTCCAACGGTCTTTGGGCGTGACGTCTGAGGCTGAGACTAGCAGAGCCCTAACACTAAAGGTGCAGTCACACTTACTGTTATTCAACAATTTTTTGTGGGAGAAATAGTTCACCCAAAAAAATTCTAATTCGAAAAAATGAAAATGTCAATAACCATTGACTTACTTGACATATTTTTTTTTCTTCTATGGCAGTCAATGGCTACCATTAACAATCTGGTTACCAACATATTCAGAATATCTTCTTTTGTGTTCAACAAAAGAAAGGTTTAGAACAACTTGAGGGTGAGTAAATGATGACAGAATGTTCATCCACCCAAAGCATCCAAGCAATGACCTATCAATGCCCTGTCAACTGCATAGCAACATCCTAGTAACCACCTAAAAAGCTTAGCAACCACCTTGGAGTAGCAACATGCTAAGAACCACTCAGAACACCCCAAGAAACATCAAGCAATACCAATGAAGACCCTGCCATCTGTTTAACACTAAACACTATCCGGTATCCACCCACAACAGCTAAGCATCATGCAGGTGAGTTTTGCATGGGTAAATTAATTAAAAATCATGTCAGTGACATGCTGCTAACATATCTGTTTCTATTGTTTTTAGATTTGAACGTGTGATTATATTAGTTTGTGCAGTAGGCCTGTACGGAGAGATGCATCTGCGTGTGGAATATCCCGTGGAGACACCATGTGATGCATGTCTTCAATAACAGCACATTTCTAATCTGCTGGAAAGGAACGCTGATGGTTTGTGAATCAAAGCCCCTCTTTTATTACTCCATCTGTTTCCTCTGGATATGGCTGGCATTGGGTTTCTTGGTTGTAACGCCACATTTGATTTCGTCTCGTTTTTGTTTTACTCACACTCCTCCCTTATTGCAGGTTGTTTTCTCTCTCTCGCTCTCTCTCTGTCTGTGTAACAACACTTCTCATAGGAAAACACAAATGAGAGCCTCAACATCTCAATTGTTTCTCCTAGACAGTAATGAGACTGCATGGACAGCAAATGAAGACTGAACTGCAACTCAGAATTATTCAGAACTCCAATGTCATGAAATGTGGAGCAGACAACTTAGTGAACTCAGTCTCTTAGTTTTATTTAACATACGCAGCAGCAGCTGAACAACTCTCTGTCATACTGCTTGTTTTGATAGCCCCGCCCCTGTTGCCCAGCAACCCTGGACCCCACAGTTACAGCCAATCATAATCATCAGTGTAACATATCACCACATCTCCCCTCTTTAAAGTTCTACTGCCTCATCATTATTATAATTTTCTGGAACAAAGAAAGAGGCAAATTATTTTGATAATCATGTAACAGATATAGAACGAAATCAACTGTTTATGACAGCCAATCTCTTTAAAGTAACCTGACAATAAACAAAACATTTCATTTTCTCTTTGACAACAACCTACAATATGCTATAAAAATTAGCATAAGAATTAGCATGCAAAGAAACTCCTTATATCAGCATGGTAGTTACTAACAACTACCCCAAAACATAATCCTTAAACTTTGCAGGCTGTTTTACTTCTCTTCCAGCAAGGGCTATTTTGCAGGTGAGTGTATGTCTGTGTGGTGTGATGAGAGATGGGGTACGAGACCCATTCATAGGGCTTGTGGTTAAATCAGTCTCAAGAGTGGGCCTATCAGTTAATTCACTGTTTCCATGAACAATCGTTCTGTCGGTTGTTTCCGGGTGTTTCTGGCGTCTCAGGAATGGATGTGTCTCCGGTTCCGATGAGCGACTGTACCTTGTTTTGTTTGTACAATGCATGACCTGAGTTTAGAAGCTTTTCCATCCTTTTTCTCCATCCAACTTGACTTTCACACTTTGTCCTGGATGTAAGTCAGGTAAACTGTGTGCTGGGTAGCGTCGGTTGAAAAAGTACTGGTATACCTGTTTGGTTTGTTTGTCCTTCCTTCTGACTTGTTCATAGTCAATTGGACTTGGTAGCAGGTTCTTTGGCAGCATCGGAACTGTTGTTCTGATTTGGCGTCCGATCATAAGTTGAGCTGGGCTCAGTCCCGTGGCACTGATAGCTGTCTGAGCATCCACTTTGCAATAGCAACACTCCTTTCAGCGGCATTGTAATGAGTAGATGTTCAACGTGTAGAAGAAGGAGGCGGGAACCGGCAAACATTTAAAAACTTTAATCCAAAAATAAATAAACATAAATACAATAACGGCGGCAGCCCCTCACGGATGACTGCCGCCTACAAACAAAACAAAAACATAACATAAAGTCCAGGCCTGGTACTCTCTCGTCTTGCACTGTCGTCGCTCCTCTTTTTATGCTCCCGTCACTCCTCCATGAGATGAGACCGGTGTGACGCACAGCTGACGCTCATCATCATTCCCCACCGGCCCGCTCTCACGGTCCCTCGCCTCGCCACATACCCCCAATGCCCTCCGGGGGTATCACAGCGATCACAGGGGCTGCGGCACCTGGGGGTAAAACAGAGGCGAGAGAAACGGAGCCAGGAGCATGAGGAGCGACAGAACGAGAGAGGGGAGAGAGGAAAAAATTCTGCTCCGGTTCCCGGACACACTGCCGCTCGGTCCTCAGCCCGCCGAGAGGCTCTTCTTCGTGGTGCCATGCGATGGCACTGGACGCTTGGTGGATGGCTCGATCCTCCTCCGCCCCCTGGTGGCCGGCGGTGGCTCCTCCTACTGAGGGAGCAGGCAGCGAGCCCCGCGCCCCCTGCTCCTCCCCTGAATGGTGGACGGCAGCAGGCTTCGGCCAGCGACTCCTCCACTCCCTCTCGGACGCCAGCCACCCCACCTCGACCCAGGGGCACGGCAGCGAGCTCTCCGTCCCACCCAGATCTGATCAGATTTTGGCACCAATGTAATGCGTTGACATTCAACGTGTAGAAGCAGGAGGCGGGAACCGGCGAACATTTAAAAACTTTACTCAAGAATAAACAAACATAAATACAATAAGGGCGGCAGCTCCTCACGGACGACTGCTGCCTACAAACAAAACAAAAACATAACATAAAGTCCAGGCCTGGTCCTCTCTCGTCTTGTCGTCGCTCCTCCTTTTATGCTCCCGTCACTCCTCCATGAGACGAGACCGGTGTGGCGCACAGCTGACTAATTGTATGTCGTTTTAAACTCTGCAAACTTGGCGGCCGTGAACTGAGTAGCATTGTCTGTCACAAGTTCATGTGGGATCCCCCATCGAACAAACATGTTTTTCAGATGTGTAATTACCTGCTGACTTGTGATGGCTTGTAGTTGTGCAATCTCAATATCATGAGAATAATAGTCCACAACTATTAGGTATTTCTTGCCATCTAATTCACAGATGTCTGCAGCGATCTTTTGCCATGGACCGGGGAAGGGAAGGGATGTAACCATCAGGTACTCTCTCTTTTGTGCAGGCTTGTTGACTTGGCAAAACTCACGTCTCGACTATTTTTGTGATGTCCTTACTAATACCTGGCCACCATACCAACATGTTAGCTCTTTCCCTGCATTTAGTGAGACCTTGATGGCCTGTGTGAAGCTGAAATAACACCTCTTTTCTCTGTGAACCTGGAATCACTATTCTGTCCTCATACAACAAAAGTCCATCAATTGCAGAGAGATGAGCTCTGACAGTGTGAAACCCGTGGAGTGAGTGTGGCAGTTGAGACATCTGACTAAGCCAGCCTTGATGAATGTACTTACAGACTAACTGGAAATCTGAAACTTTTTGCATGGCTTTCCCTATGGCACTTAACTTTAGTTTAGTAGACAGTACTGCCTGTACAAACAACTTGACGTCATCCTCTGTGTCAGACTCGCCCTGATGTGTCAACGGATTTCGTGACAGAGTGTTGGCCACCACAAGCTTGCCTGGCACATGCACTGCTTTGACATTAAATCTCACAAGGCACATTAGTAGTCATTGGCATCTTATGGGAGCTTTGTCAATATCATACCAAGGGCAATATCAAGGGCACCAGAGGCTTATGGTCAGTCTGAAGTTCAAATTTGTCCATACCTTGTAGGTATTGTGAGAACAGCTCACATGCCCACACCCCGGCTAGGCACTCCTTCTCGATCTGTGAGTAGCGGCGCTCTGTCTCTGTTAATGTCCTTGAACAGAAAGCGATGGGACATAATCCGTTCTCATGCTCCTGTAGAAGCGCAGCTCCGAGGCCATAGCTGCTTGGGTCCGCACTGACCACTGTGATCTTGTTAGCATCATAGAATGCTAGTGCTGGTGCTGCAGACAGAAGGCTCTCGCTCAAGTTGAACGCCTGTGTCTGTGCCTCATCCCAGATCCATTCAGTGTCACTTTTCAGCAGCTCAGGCATCGGATGAAGAATCGACAAAAGAACAGGGATGAATTTGCCCAGGTAATTAATCATCCCTAGTACCTGTCGCAGTTCAGTCAGATTCGTAGGGCTGGGGGGCTCAGTTATGGCCCTCACTTTATTTGTATCAGGCCGGATTCCCGCCTTTCCGATAACATGTCCAAAGTACTGAATCTCAGATTTTCCAAAGTGACATTTGTCTTTGTTCAACTTTAGACCAGAATCTCTGATGGTTTTTAAGACTGCCTTGAGGTTCTGATCATGTTCCTACTTATCGTCCATTACCGCTACAGTGCCAGTATGATCTTTGAGAAGAGTGCTCATTTCTCTCTGAAATATCTCTGAGTGATTCCGAAGGGTAATCTCTGGAAACAGAAGCGGCCAACGGGTGTGATGAAGGTGTGAGTTTTCTGCAGCTTGCATCCAATGGTATCTGCCAGAACCCACTAGAAGCATCTAATGTTGAGAATACACATGCACCAGACAGATGTGGTGTGATGTCCTCAAGAGTGGTCAGAATGAATCTCTCACGCTTTACTGCTTCATTAAGTTTCTTAAGCTCAACGCAAATTCTCACTTTACCGTTCTTCTTCACCACAGGCACCATTGGAGCACACCAGTCTGTTGCTTCAGTGACTTCTGTTATGACCCCTGACCTGAGCATACGCTGTAGCTCCTCTTCCACTTTTTGGCAGTAATGGAAAGGGAACTCGATGAGGCATGGAGAGACTGTATGGTTTGGCATCCTGTCTGAGCTTAATTTTGACTGGTTCACAATTTAGAAGTCCAAAGTCTCTGAAAACATCATCCTCAATTCTAATAAAGTCGACCCTGCTCACCAGTTTCAATTCACAGGCAGTTTTTCGGCTAAGTAGATTATTAGTATATGGACCCAAGAACCCAAGAGTCATTTTACATTTGTGTTTGTACAGTGTCTCAAACTGTGCTCTGATTGTGACATCACCATGTACTGGTCATAAAATAAGAATACCGCTAAATCATCTTACAACTTCTTGATTATTTGGCCTGCCATCGTGATCATGGTCTTTCTTTTTCCTTCCTGCAAAGTCCAGCAATACCAATTTTCAAAGGGTTCCAATCTGCCATTTTTACTGTTGTAGCAATTCTTTATTATATTGAAATGAAAAAATAAATAAAAATCAAGGGCTCTGACCAATGAATTTCTATGACTTTTGCATAATAATAATAATAATAATAATAATAATAATAAATAGTTGTATAGATAATGTATTCAATAATTCAATCAATAACTCAATCATTAATTCAATTTTAATGTAATTTGCATGGTATATATTAGTGCTGTCAAATCGATTAATCGCAATTAATTGCACACACACACACACACACACACACACACACACACACACACACACACACACACACATATATATATATATATATATATATATATATATATATATATATATATATATATACACCATACTAATACTGTGTTTGACCCCCTTTCGCCTTCAGAACTGCCTTAATTCTATGTAGCATTGATTCAACAAGGTGCTGAAAGCATTCTTTAGAAATGTTGGCCCATATTGATAGGATAGCATCTTGCAGTTGATGGAGATTTGTGGGATGCACATCCAGGGCACGAAGCTCCTGTTCCACCACATCCCAAAGATGCTCTATTGGGTTGAGATCTGGTGACTGTGGGGGCCATTTTAGTACAGTGAACTCATTGTCATGTTCAAGAAACCAATTTGAAATTATTCGAGCTTTGTGACATGGTGCATTATCCTGCTGGAAGTAGCCATCAGAGAATGGGTACATGGTGGTCATAAAGGGATGGACATGGTCAGAAACACTGCTCAGGTAGGCCATGGCATTTAAACGATGCCCAATTGGCACTAAGGGGCCTAAAGTGTGCCAAGAAAACATCCCCCACACCATTACACCACCACCACCAGCCTGCACAGTGGTAACAGGGCATGATGGATCCATGTTCTCATTCTGTTTACGTCAAATTCTGACTCTACCATCTGAATGTCTCAACAGAAATCGAGACTCATCAGACCAGGCAACATTTTTCCAGTCTTCAACTGTCCAATTTTGGTGAGTTTGTGCAAATTGTAGCCTCTTTTTCCTATTTGTAGTGGAGATGAGTGGTACCCGGTGGGGTCTTCTGCTTCTGTAGCCCATCCGCCTCAAGGTTGTGCGTGTTGTGGCTTCACAAATGCTTTGCTGCATACCTCGGTTGTAACGAGTGGTTATTTCAGTCAAAGTTGCTCTTCTATCAGCTTGAATCAGTCGGCCCATTCTCCTCTGACCTCTAGCATCAACAAGGCATTTTCGCCCACAGGACTGCCGCATACCGGATTGTGAAATACTCAGACCGGCCCATCTGGCACCAACAACCATGCCACGCTCAAAATTGCTTAAATCACCTTTCTTTCCCATTCTGACATTCAGTTTGGAGTTCAGGAGATTGTCTTGACCAGGACCACACCCCTAAATGCATTGAAGCAACTGCCATGTGATTGGTTGATTAGATAATTGCATTAATGAGAAATTGAACAGGTGTTCCTAATAATCCTTTAGGTGAGTGTCTATATATACACATATACTGTATGTAACCCTGGACCCCAAAACCAGTCATAAGTTGCACAGCATATTTATGGCAATAGCCAACAATACATTGTATGGGTCAAAATGCTAGATTTTTATTTTATGCCAGAAATCATTAGGATAAT
This sequence comes from Paracanthobrama guichenoti, assembly GCA_018749465.1. NCBI lineage: Eukaryota > Metazoa > Chordata > Actinopteri > Cypriniformes > Gobionidae > Paracanthobrama > Paracanthobrama guichenoti. The sequence goes on from CM031943.1 coordinate 4,661,493, forward strand.
AAGTAAAGATCATGTTCGATGAAGATATTTTGTAAATGTCCTACTGTAAATATATAAAAAATGTATTAGTAGTAATATGCTTTGCTAAGGACTTCATTTGGACAAATTTAAAGGTGATTTTCTCAATATTTAGATTTTTTTTTGCACACTCAGATTCCAGATTTTCAAACAGTTGTATCTCAGCCAAATATTGTCATATCCTAACAAGCCATACATCAATGGAAAGCTTACTTATTCAGATTGTATATCTCAATATCAAACAATTGACCCATGACTGGTTTTGTGGTCCAAGGTCACATGTACTCATAAAGAGCAGTTTCTGACAGATTAAATAGACAAAAATAAAAGTAAAAGATAAATAGATGATAATTATAATTCTAGAAATTTGCATGATGTTTCCAGGCCTCACAATGAAAATTACCTGGTATTTCTAGTTAATGTGGAAATCCTGTACCAAAATCTGAAATCAGTGATTTCAATATGAATTCAAATATTTATCATCAAATTCTTCCAAGGCCAAATGATCTGAGCAGCTGTCCAACTTCATTTTATGTCTATATGCTTACTGTATGTCAACCATTGTCTTTTTCTATTTCTTCTAAGGAACTTAAGGAGAAATAAATGAGATAAACTTATTACTTGAATGAAACTGAAAACTAAAGTCTCAACCAGCCCAGAGAAGCTCATGTCAAGCAGAGGTCCTCGAGCACCTCACTCCTACAGAATACAGGACGGCGTCCAGATCTTCTTATATGGAGGAGAAATCCAGCTGCACCTCCGAAATATTTGATGGGCTCAGAGGAGCCTGTGATCATGTGATTCTCTGAGCGCACAGACTCTGAAATAACAAAGCACGGGTTAAACAAAGACAAGCGGCAGCAGATGTGTGGGAGCAGCAGGCTCCGGATCAGTCAACAGACTAGTAAAGCCGCCCGATTCACTTCTCGCGGTTAAACATTTGTCATCCGCATCCATTCAGAGCCAAGCTTTTGGCAAGCGTCTTTATCATTTCTTTCCACGTTGCTGCCACACAAAGAAACACACAACTGAAAACATCATGTAGATTGCAAACCCGTAGGAAGGAAGAATCACAAATGAGATCTTTTTTTGTAATGTCTCAGTTCTCCTACAGATATGAAATTACATGGAGATCAAATGGAGACTTTTGCTTAAAGGAATAGAAAAGTCTGCAAATCATTGCAATCATTTTCATTTCACCAAGACGTTTTAGCAGAAATATCTGACAGTAAATGGAGTTATCCATGTTTTCCTCTGTATGTGTATATATGTATGTATATATGTAACCCCTCCTGTTCAAACCACCCACTCCAAGCAGGACTCAAACCCGGGTCCACCGGCATGTGAGTCAGACGCTCTAACAAGGAGGCTAAAGGCCGCAACCTCTAGTGTCAGTCGCTAGAGCATCTCTTGAGATCAGAGGAGTGAGGTTTACTTGCACAGCAACTACAGCTGGCATCCGTTACATATGTGTGTGTGTGTGTGTGTGTGTGTGTGTGTGTGTGTGTGTGTGTGTGTGTGTGTGTGTGTGTGTGTGTGTGTGTGTGTGTGTGTGTGTGTGTGTGTGTGTGTGTGTGTTTTATTTTGATTTTATTTATTTGTGAAATTGGTCTCCATTGCAGTTGCTCTCCATTTAATCTCATTTTTAGGAAAAACAAGTGAGTTATTAAATATGTTTTTCTGATATGTCTTTCCTACAGGGTTGTATGCATATTTTGACAAATGTAGTTGGTCATGCATCTGGAAAGGATGCATACTGTGCACAGTATACATACTGGAAAATTAGCCTAAACATTTGGAATAGCATATAATCATACTGCAATTTCTGCTATATTAAACTGAAATGATAAGGGTATATGCCATTCCGAATTCATCCAGCCTGAAAGTCTCCTAAAGCTCTCAGCTGCTAAATGCAACATAATTACAGCTACAGCTGCCACTGCCCTCTAGTGGTGTGAGACTCTCTACATGACAGTACTCGGAGCTCATTTAGCATGTTTCATAATGAGCAGCTGCTGCATGTCTGTCTGTGGGGAGCAGGGGGGTCATGGATACCTGCTTCCTGTGGTCCCCAGCAGATGGCCCTTGCTTTCTGGCACCAGAGTCGCAGACGCCACCGGTCCCATTCAGATCCCCTGGGCCAAATTAGAGGCCATTAATAGAGTTACTCAGAACGGCATAATAGGGTTGATAGGCAGCTCCAACTGATCTGAGACCTGTCCTCTCACAGCTTCCTCTTGTGTCAGAGCGTTTAGCACAGCATGTCGTAAAAATCTGTGAAAGACTAACACAACACACCACCTGATAAACACGCTTTATCGGAGTCGTGAGGGAATCAGCAGTGGGTTTTGTGGAACAAGTGAGAAAGAGCCTTTTGCAACCTATGAAAATAGAGAATATTAGGGTATATGTTAAGAGAATATATAGGGTATAGCATCTTCCCTTAATTAGCATATGTTATCCTTGAGCTCATGTTTATTGGACATTTTAAAAATGCCCTGTATAAATATGTTGGTATGAAATATTAAACATAAGCCTAATTTCTTTATGTAAGTATACATTTTTTTTTTTTTTTTTTTTTTTTTATTGTAAGGTATACATCATATTTATATATAATATATATGATATATTTTAAATACATTTTCTGGTGAAAACCCGTTTTACAGTTATGTCTATATTTACAATAAATTAATCTAATTTCTTTATGTAACTATAAACATACCCTTTTTTAATTATACCTTCTATTTTAATATTAATACAAATTATTATATATTTTAATTTAATTAATTTAAATGAAAAGAGTCAATGTTTTCTGATTAATCCATTTTTCCTATAATGATGACAATTTGTTAAATATAGTTTTAAATACATTTCCTCACGTTGTCATGTGATCAGATGAAAGTATTGACATTGTGAAACAAGTGTGTGAAGTCAGCAGTAGAATGGACCGCTGCAGCATTTGATTGGCATGGGCTGGAGGGAAATTTAAAAGGGCGGAGTCAAATTTGAACCTGACCTTTCCAACCAATCAACATTAAAGAGTGATAGGAAGTTGTTATATCCTTTGAGAACTCAGAGGAATGTATTGAGAGACCAACAATGGGAAGAAGTTCAGTGGTTATTGATTTTATATTTATAGTTTCATGTGGACTACTGTGTTGTGCTGAACAATTGAATCTATGGGAACAAACTTTAGACCAAGGTTTGAGTCAAAATGCCTTCAGATATCCAATGCCAGTGCAAGGGCCTGCACAAACTGATCAAAGTGCGGTAGGCTTTGCATCCAACGTGTTTCAAAACCGTATTAAATCTAGGGGACCTGCACTTGTGGCTCCTTGGAGACCTGGCCCAGCATTGGTGGGACCTTCATTGCAAGAGCTACCAATGCAAGCACAATCTCAGAGAACCAATTACGCCCCCATGCCGCTTCCTCCTAGCAAGCCTTTGCAAAGCCAAGTGAATTTTGGACTAAAACCTGAACAAACGGTTCAGACTTTCTCACAAATCCAACAGGGATTCCATGGGCCCTTTCCAGGTCCTAACCTCTTTCCTGAGGTCAAGGACGAGGTGGTCATGGGGTCACAGTTTAAACCCAAGCTGCCAGAGCCGGCAAACACTGTGGTGGTTCATTGTGGCGAGGACTCTGTCAAAGTGCAGGTGAAGCAAGATTTCTTGGGAAACAATCGGTTCATCAACCCCTCTGATCTGATGCTGGGTGGTTGTCCATCTGTTGGATTTGATGACCTTGCCAGGATTGTTGTCTTTGAATCAGCACTACAAGGATGTGGAAGCACACTAATGGTACTGTATGTTCTGATGAGCATTGGTGTTCAAGCTGACACACTCCACAAAAGCTAGGATATGTTAACAACTGTCACATCACCTTTCCTTTTAGTTACACTTTTTTTTTTTAATAGTTTGGGAATTGAGGATACTAATTGTTTTGGAAGTGGGTTTTTCTCCCAATCTCTGTTGATACAAGACCGCTGCTCAACAGTGCATGGTTGTTGTCTGATTCTCCTTTTCATGCTGGCCATACATTTTTCAGTAGGAGACCGATCTGGACAAGCACATCCACTCTGTGGTGTGGAGTGTCTACAAAACCACTCTGTAGCACATGCTGAATGAGGACTGGGGTTCACCTGAATTAGAAGTATAACTGACCAGGGGCACCTCAACATGGCCTTATGATAAAGCTGAATGTGTCATATATGAATGTGACCATGGCATCTGTTGACAGTTTATCTATTTATTATGTCTTTATCTTTTTAATTTGACTAACTTTTAGTCTGTGTGGGTTAGGGTTAGGTTAGCTAATATTTTGTATGAATCATTTAGTATTTGTGGACTTTCCTTTCAGATGACTGAAGATTCACTGGTTTATTCTTTTGTTCTGGTGTACTCGCCTTCACCTCTTCCTAACACACCTATTGTGAAGACCAATGACGCTATGGTTGCAATTCATTGCATCTACTCAAGGTAATCCTCCTTTAAATCTTTCAAACTAACATGACATGTGAACCAGGCTTCATTCACTTATTATATCACATTAATATATATTTGACCTCCTAGTTTTACAATTTAAGTCATTGCTGTGTTTGGTTCTGTACAATGGTCATTGACCGCTTCAAAAAAGGTGTTTAAAAAAATGCATTCAAAACTGATGTATTTATGCCACGATGTCATATTTTCATTCCACGAACAGTGTGTTTAAACGAGCTTTTTTTTGTTGTTGTTGTTGTCTTGTCAGGCAGTACAACCAAATATATGTGTGTGTACACTGTACCACCTGACATGGGAAGTGCATCAACCTACTTCAAATTAGCAGTTTTTACCAGTAACCGTTTACTGTTATTATCTTAAGTGTCATGTTTGCACTTGTGCCACCCTGACATTTGAGAATTATGCAAATTGTTAGATAAATGTTGTTCAATTATCTCAACCGCTTTAAAACTACTGATTTAAAAAAAAGTTATATGAAGGTTTCACATGCTATAATATTTGGTTTTTAATTTAAGACACTTTTAAATGCCATTATATTTAAATATAACCATTTTAACTTTCTTAGTCTGTTCATTTGTTCGGACCGTTGCACCACCTGACATTTTGGGGATCTAAGATAACAAAACATAATATGTATTTAAATGTACTTAAAATGGATTCAAACGAAAAAAAATTGTAGAATAAAGTGTATGTCATGAATTTTATAAATTTTAAAAGGAGTTGATGCACTTGGACACACACATGCACGTCAAGTCATTGACCCACAAGCTGTACGTCTTTTTTCTTGTAACTTTCAGGAAGCACAATGTGAGTAGTAATGCATTGCATCCCACCTGGGTTCCCTATGCTGCAGCGAGAGCTGGAGAAGAATATCTACACTTCTCCCTTAAGATCATGACTGGTAAGGGGTCTTTTAGCATTGTGTTAGTTCTTAACCTGAATGTTTTAATCAGACAGACTTAACCTGTCCTACAGATGACTGGATGTATGAGCGACACTCTAACGCCTACTTTCTGGGAGATTTCATAAACCTGGAAGCCTCAGTGGTCCGTGCTAATCACGCTCCCCTGCGGGTGTTCGTGGAAAGCTGCGCTGCTACTTTGGGCCCCAGCGGGGAAGCCACCACCGTCTACACATTCATCGAGAACAGCGGGTGAGCGACTATTCCAGACAGACCTATTGAACGCTTTACTGTTGTTGGTTTACTGTTAACTAAAATCTTCAGATGCATGTTGGATGGCAAGCTGACAAATTCCAGATCCAGGTTCATGCCCAGGATACAGGATGACAAGTTAAAACTTCAGATCGAGGCATTCAGATTTAAGGAAGATACCCGTGGATTGGTGAGTCTACAGCAGCTTGTCACTACCCTTAAAAGGACAACATTGAACCTTAGCAACCCCTAAAAGGTGCACTTTAGAATGGTAATATCTGTCCTTGAGGTACTACTATGAGCAAATAAGGTACTGTCCCATTGACAAACTGTACCCCTAAAGGTTTTGCACTTTTGTTTGTGTACAGTTTGCTCCATTTACACTTGATCTAGATCAGCCATTTATTCATCTGAATTAATCAGTTTGAGTTTTGTTTTTCTCTCCAAGATCTACATCACTTGTCATTTAAAAGCTACTACAACATTCAGACCTGTTGACGCAATAAACAAGGCCTGCTCATTTGTTCAAGAAACAAACAGGTATGGCTGAAATATGTTGGAAGCAAGTTTAGAAGTCTCCATTCAACATCCAATGAGCATTCCTGTTTCCTAAACAGCTGGACTGCTGCAAACGGAGACGATCAGGTGTGTGGCTGTTGCGAGACCAGCTGTGCCATGAGAAAGGGCAGAAGTCTGGACACCGATGGTACCCTTCCACTTTTAAATCCATCCAAATATATTTAGAAAGCTATAAAATACTGCTGTAAAACTTGAATGTTTAAAATCCGTTTTGCATTTCAAGATTCTACGTTGGAAGATGAGGCTACTATTGGACCGATTTTTGTCCAGCAGCTGCTACCAATGGAGGATGAGCTTTTACTGCAAATTCAAGAGTCTTATCAAGTGCCATCGAAAGATGCAGGTGACTGTTGACTTGATTAATGTGGTGGATTTAGCATACAGTGTCCCTAAAATGCAAACTGACATTCAAAGGGTTTAGGGTTGGTACATCATTACTCCAGTCTTCACTATCCTTCAGAAATCATTTCTTATTGATGTTGAAAATTGTTGTGCCGCTTAATATTTCTGTGAAAACTGCCTTGCATTTTTGTACGATTCTTTGAATGGAAAGTTCATCCTTGTAATGTCTTAACTTGTTCTGGGTGAACAGCCCATTTTTCCATTCCCCTGTGCTACTTTTCCATTTATTTTAATGTAAACCCGTGCTAGACCGACATCTTTAACTGCTGCACTTTTGACTTTTGCAGCGTCTCGTTCAAGACACGGCATTCTACAACGCGGCGCTCAAGTTAACCCTTGAATGAATGTTTCGCCAATCATTCGTACATATTGGGGTGTTTCGCAACCCAGATCTATGTCTAACACGGATGGCTTTCTACCTGTCGCAATAATATAAAACTCTCCTGATATTAGAGTAACAGTTACAGAAGAATAAAATAAAGCATATTTCGTGTCCTTTTGGCGCTTGGAAGGGTTCAGTTTGAGCAGATCATCACTGTCCTCGTCAGAGCTCATTTCCCAGTACGTTCAGCATCTGCCTCATATTCACTATCTCAAACATATTCACACAACTATCATTTTCAACATCTTCATAATCAATATTTTGATCTGACAGCTTCACCAGATCCACCATCATGTGACAGTGACAGTATTATTTGATTGCGTTCAGTTCTTGCTCTGCAGTAAATCACTGAGCCATTTCCAGTTTTGCTGACGATACTTCCTATTCTTTTGTTTTCTGCTGCGGTAACTGAGTGAAACAACACTTCATCATTGTGTCTCTGACATTGCCAGCTTGTGGAATAAAGGTGAATTACACATTCAGTCAAAGATTCAATTGTGGTGCAGAAAAAAATACTTGCACTGTTACACACCTCAGGTCACTAGCAACCCTGTACAATTTTTACTAAAAATTAATGGGGAAAACGGGCATTCTTTGCGAGTCTTTGCGACGGTTGATGTCTAACTTTAAAAAATAAGGAGGGTAGTGACCCAGGGTGCCATTCACTAAAGCAGTATGCATTTAAGAGTTAAAAGTTCAACTTGACATTGCGCTTTATTTTTTTTCGTTCCACTGACCTGCCTCTTGCATTTTAATGGCAAAAAACGCATTCTGTGTGAACCAGCCCTTAGTTCACATACTTTTTGGGGTCACCGTATATACAGTGCTTTGGGTCTGTCCAGCATCAATGTCTTAACCCTTACTCCTTTACCTTTTCTTCTCTAGAGTACTCCATCGAGTTGCTGCTCATAACTGCTTTGGTGGTTGCAGTTGGAATTTTGTGTGTCATTATTATACTCGGGAAGTTATTTTACCGAAGACGGCAGAAACGACATGTGCTGATTTGTGAATGACAATAAAAGGTGTTTTGTCTAATGGCTATGTTTGTTTCCTTTGTTGCTGTTGCCTGCAGTTAGTTGGTGAAAGCCCATTAGGTTCTTGTTTCTGTTCAGGGAATCCCATCTGTAGTAAATGACCCATCAACTTTTAAAATTGCTGAGGTGGCACGGTTTACTGGTTTGGAGCACGGTAACAATTTGACATTCACGGCTTTCCAGCATTGTGCTGTTTAAAGTGATACCAATGTATTGGATGCGTGTGTGCGTCTATGCTTTCAAAGGAAAAAAGTTAAAAGTAAAAGGTTTTTTTTTTTTTTTTTTTTTTTTTGTTTGAAAAAGCTAATACTTTTATCTGGCAAGGATGCAAAAAGTGATCAAGTGACCGTAATTTATAATGCTACAAAATATTTAAAATGCTGTGCTTTTGAGCTTTCTATTCAAAGAGTACTATATAATGTATTGTGCTTCCCATACAAATATTAAGCTGCATAACTTTTTTTTTTTTTTTTTTTTTTTTTTTTTTCTTCAACATTGAATGTTTCTTGAGCAGCAAATCCGCATATTAGAATGATTTCTGAAGGGTCATGTGACACTGAAGACTGGAGTAACAAGATTTGCATCACAGGAATAAATTACATTTAAAATATTATTCAACAGAAAACAACTCTTCAGATTTTACTGCATCTTTGATCAAATAAATGCAGAGCCTTGATGGGCATGCCGACACCAAACTTTTGACCATAGTGTGCATGGTTATATAAACCATATTTGACTGATGGACCTGAATAAAATTTGTGTTCTTTATTGCATTTGTCGTCATAGAATATGAGACCAATATAAAACTACTTGCATAAAAATGGCTTTTATACGTTGGTGACTGAGTTTTATGATCTGTGTCTTGCATTTGGTGAAACGGACTGCATCCGTGCACATGGCTCATGGGAACAGGAAGACAAATAGACATAATTAAAATGGTCATAAAAGCAATAGGAAGCTTTATTAAAATGAAGTGGGGTATGGCAGTATAATGGTGTGTTTGTAGCCAGCTGATGTTGTGTAATATCGGTGTGTTTTACAAACGCGTCCATTGACTCGCAGTGACCCAGTAATGAGTAATAAACCACATGGTTTATGGTGTGGCAGTTTGCTGCCTTACGAACGCCCAAAACAAGATCCTGGCCATGGTAAAGAGAGAGAGAGAGAGAGAGCGAGGGGATGCTCATATGGAAATCATTTTAATTCAGGGCAGTTATGATAAATTACTAAATGTTATTGTGAAATAAAACTAGAATGATGCAGATCACAACATTTGTACCCAAAATGAATGTTAAAAGGAAATAAACGTATTACATTTAACAAAATAATAAAAAATTAGGATAATTTTCAGGATCATTCTATTCTTAATTTTTAACATCAGCAAAATCAAGTTTAAAGAATAAACATAATGAGCTGATGCACAAATGCTAATTATGTTGAATGTTTTCAAAGAATACAACACTTTTTGTGTGTTGGAAATATTAATAACAAAGAAATAATAAAAAGGAGTTAAAACGCATGCAAACACTGTAGAAAATAATATTTTTAAACTGCATTTTGTGCTGTTTTTCAGTTAAAGATCTGGATATCTTAAAGAAGTAGAGTTAAAATTTGATTTTATATATATATACACACACACACACACACACACACACTCACCTAAAGGATTATTAGGAACACCATACTAATACTGTGTTTGACACCCTTTCGCCTTCAGAACTGCCTTAATTCTACGTGGCATTGATTCAACAAGGTGCTGAAAGCATTCTTTAGAAATGTTGGCCCATATTGATAGGATAGCATCTTGCAGTTGATGGAGATTTGTGGGATGCACATCCAGGGCACGAAGCTCCTGTTCCACCACATCCCAAAGATGCTCTATTGGGTTGAGATCTGGTGAGTGTGGGGGCCATTTTAGTACAGTGAACTCATTGTCATGTTCAAGAATCCAATTTGAAATGATTCAAGCTTTGTGACATGGTGCATTATCCTGCTGGAAGTAGCCATCAGAGAATGGGTACATGGTGGTCATAAAGGGATGGACATGATCAGAAACAATGCTCAGGTAGGCCGTGGCATTTAAACGATGCCCAATTTGCACTAAGGGGCCTAAAGTGTGCCAAGAAAACATCCCCCACACCATTACACCACCACCACCAGCCTGCACAGTGGTAACAAGGCATGATGGATCCATGTTCTCATTCTGTTTACACCAAATTCTGACTCTACCATCTGAATGTCTCAACAGAAATTGAGACTCATCAGACCAGGCAACATTTTTCCAGTTTTCAACTGTCCAATTTTGGTGAGCTTGTGCAAATTGTAGCCTCTTTTTCCTATTTGTAGTGGAGATGAGTGGTACCCGGTGGGGTCTTCTGCTGTTGTAGCCCATCCGCCTCAAGGTTGTGTGTGTTGTGGCTTCACAAATGCTTTGCTGCATACCTCGGTTGTAATGAGTGGTTATTTCAGTCAAAGTTGCTCTTCTATCAGCTTGAATCAGTCGGCCCATTCACCTCTGACCTCTAGCATCAACAAGGCATTTTTGCCCACAGGACTGCCGCATACTGGATGTTTTTTCCTTTTCACACCATTCTTTGTAAACCCTAGAAATGGTTGTGCGTGAAAATCTGATAACTGAGCAGATTGTGAAATACTCAGACCGGCCCGTCTGGCACCAACAACCATGCCACGCTCAAAATTGCTTAAATCACCTTTCTTTCCCATTCTGACATTCAGTTTGGAGTTCAGGAGATTGTCTTGACCAGGACCACACCCCTAAATGCATTGAAGCAACTGCCATGTGATTGGTTGATTAGATAATTGCATTAATGAGAAATTAAACAGGTGTTCCTAATAATCCTTTAGGTGAGTGTGTATATATATATATATATATATATATATATATATATATATATATATATAAAAATATATAACACATGGACAATTTTGACGCTTTTGACGCTTAACTCATTTATTGATGTATTACTTAACTGATTAATAGCCTATTTCTGTATTTTTGGCAACTTGTAAATGATGTCTTTCTGGATTTGCACTGTATCATTTCTTTTGTGGAGCGTGTTTATGAGAAGCCTATAATCTTCAAATAAAGCACTTCAGTACTCTTCCACTGTAAATGACCCTGTTCTTCTTGTGTTTGAATGAGGAAGGTAGACTGACCGAGATAAAGATGACAAAGGCCTCCCGTCATGGAGCGAGACGACCCCTGTCAGAGCTCATAATTAACCCCCTTAATTAAGACCCCCGTCAACAATGAAATGTTCATAATGGAGGAGGTGATTTAATTACCTTTCTCTTGCAGCCCAACATCCAGACACTCAGGAAACAATTAAGTTCCTCTTAGTCTGTGTAATGGCCCTGAGTCTGGGCTTCAACGACCTCCTCTATTAATAACACATATGATGTCTTCAGATCACAGACTTCACTTCAGTGTATTCAGGAAATGATGAGGTAATTGTCTTTGTAAAATGAATGAGAACAGAGTTCATTTCAGTGGCTAATACTGGATTTTGAAGTGATTATGACTTATGACTGTTCAGGGGTGGGGGTGGGGGGGTATTTTTTGGTCCATTCAAAATATTAACTGAAACAACTTTTGATGTAGTAAATGTTGAAATTATTAAACTAAGATGCTTTATTTTTCATTGTTCATGTTAGCCATTTTAGGTTATTAGAAAACAACCATGCAGAACCAATGCATAATAACATAAACAGTCCACACAATGAGAAAATAATAAGATGTTTATAATAAATAAAACATATGTTAATGATGCTACAATGTCAGAAAAAAAGGTACATTGCTGTCACTGGGGCAGTACCCTAAGGTACAAAACCGAAAAGGTACTAATATGTAACTTTAAGGTACTAATACACTCTCTTAAAGTACTGAGTAAGGTACAAAGATGTACCTTTTCACTTTTGTACCTTAGGGTACCGTCCCAGTGACAGCACTGTACCTTTTTGAGAGTGTACCTGGTTTGCTTTAAGAACCGGAAACAAGAGAAAACTGTGAACCCAGTCCAAAATCCACTAAAATTCCCCACAGCTTCCTGAAAAGCACTGTGTGCGCACATCTTGTTTTTCTCCCAACATGCACTGCATTGTGTTTTTTACTTATTTTTTTGTAGTGGGTATAAGCATGCATATTTGTTGATTTCATTGTTTTCTTAATGTAAACGTGTAATTAGTCTGGATACATGCATGCATACAAAACAAGAAAAGGACAATAAAATAAACCGAGAAGCAGGGTTTTTAAAGTGTGATATGTGCAAAAACATGGAGTAAGTAAAAATTTTACCTCACCCTCAGCACAATGGAAAACAAAGACAGAGCCTGAGTTCGCAAAAGCTTATTGCTACTACATAGGCTGTATTATTCTGAATAAGTGAATTTTCTGTATGAACAGGATACCCAGATGAAAATGAGCATGCACAGAATAATGTGCAATCCAACAAGCTGGACCTGACCTTCCATTTCCAGCATGAACTTCAAATAATGTCAGACATTATTTGAACACTTTTAGTTTGACTCATTATTTGATAAGAAAGCCAAATGTACGTGCATTTTTATGTATGCATTATATATATCACATTTAGTGTGTAATAATGCATGCTGTTTCACATACTACCTAAAATATAGTAGGTACTATAGTGGGTAGTGTAGGCGGCGTATGTTGCACAGCATAGTCTGTGTAATGCTTCCCTCTGCTGGTGATTACATTTATCCAGTTTGAAGCTTTAAAGACCCACTGAAGTGCCTTTAAAACGCTCAGAAATATTCAATGCGTCGATGTAATTTCCACTCAAACAGGAAGACAAGACATATTGATCAGCTCCTTCCCTTTTTTAAATAGCCAATAGCATTTCATTTATATATCAGTCGTTGAGCTTGATAAAGCCACAGTTTCCTCCTGATCTCGAACTGTTTCTTCTCATATTCTCCTCCATATCGCTTTTAAATATAGCATTCTGTGCAGAATTCAAATGGACCTGATGTGTTTTCTGATCTGCTTCGACTCGGTCATATGGACTTTGTGCGCGCTGCGGTGGTTCATGTGACACTAACGTGAAACCAGACTTCCTTGGCCCCAGTGGAAAGCATATTTACACTGTCTGAATCGTTCCCTATCCCCTAAATGTGCCATTCACCATGTAGAAAATAGTAAATGTGAGAACAAATGACCCATTTTTGCGCTGCTTCAGCGTCTATTTATAAATGTAGGGGTGGGATGCTTTAGATTTTAGAGAGCATTTGATTGGACAGAAAATCTGATGAGAAGCTGAAGTGCCGTGATGACATCAAAATCATAGATCCATATAGAGCTTGTGTGCGTGACGTCACTGTCGGCCAGAGTCGCTGCTGTTATGCCCACAAGTGGCAAAATGACTGAGCTTAATTGGTTTTCAGTGTGAATGCCACGAAAAAACACAAAACACTGTGTTTGACCCCCTTTCGCCTTCAGAACTGCCTTAATTCTACGTGGCATTGATTCAACAAGGTGCTGAAAGCATTCTTTAGAAATGTTGGCCCATATTGATAGGATAGCATCTTGCAGTTGATGGAGATTTGTGGGATGCACATCCAGGGCACGAAGCTCCCGTTCCACCACATCCCAAAGATGCTCTATTGGGTTGAGATCTGGTGAGTGTGGGGGCCATTTTAGTACAGTGAACTCATTGTCATGTTCAAGAAACCAATTTGAAATGATTCGAGCCTTGTGACATGGTGCATTATCCTGCTGGAAGTAGCCATCAGAGAATGGGTACATGGTGGTCATAAAGGGATGGACATGGTCAGAAACAATGCTCAGGTAGGCCGTGGCATTTAAACAATGCCAAATTGGCACTAAGGGCCTAAAGTGTGCCAAGAAAACATCCCCCACACCATTACACTGTAAGGAGCGGTTTTACTGCTAAGACAAAAAGCTGAGATCCAACACCCTGCATTAAAACAATAAAACTCAATCTGAAGAGAAGATCTCACAGAGAAACTGTAGGACACCGCCCTGACCAAAACCCTCTCCCCCTCTCTACCTCCCTTTCCCCCCTTCCCCCTGATTCAAGTCACAAAATGCAGATATACTACATATGATTTATCTTGTGAATCTATTGTTTTATCCCTTTCATGTCTGGTGTCTTTTTAAAGGTCATAGTGTGATTGGTAAAATGGTCTCCACATCACTGAAGTCACTGGTAGGGTTAGAAAGATTGAAACATATGAGAATTGTGTTCTCCTTTTTTGAGTGGTCTCTCCAAAGATATCTGATCCTCTCCCCCAAACTAGGTGTTTGTGTCGCAAATATTTACAACCCTTTGTTCTGGTCTGGGTATTTAAGGAAGCGTGGCAGAGCTGCCATTGGGGGAACATTCTGTAGACAGAGCCCCCATGCAGTGTTGTGTCAGTGTCATAAGAGGCACTCACACACGCTGTATGTATTGTGCCAGATATGACTCTTTGAAACTATTTTCATATTACTTAATTGTATTTTATATTTTATGCTGAAAGTTGTGTACCATGGATTCATGTTTAATTATGTTCTTTAAGTTCTGTCTGGCCAAAATAAATGTTAATCTTGATTTATTCTGTATTTTTCTTAAGTCATTACTCAAGTAGTGTCGCATGAGGAGTTTGTAGGAGTTTCCGTAAATCTTTCTGTCAGGGCAGATTCATACCGAGGACCCCATGACCGGAGCATGGCGCTAAGCATGAGGGGCAATCTGATTTCTGACTGTCACTGTTATTAACAAGTTGCAGCTCTCGTGACTTTTTAAATTACACTTTCTGTTATGAGTAAGCATGTGCGACTCACTTAAAGGTAAAATAGTTCACTCTGCAATCCTCTGTAATATCAGAACTGACTAATTTGCGTCCGTGAGGTAATGTAATTATAATCGTGAGCATTATCCTCTGAGCGACTCCGGGTCCCATGGAGGAACAAGTATTTGAAATTAAGAGATACTAAGAGAAATCAACGATCTAAATTAAATCACAACTAAACTTATGATCAGCTGTTAAGTTACAAATGTAACAAAGTTACAAAGAATTGGAGTCAGATAAAATTAACAATGGAGTCAGATTTAAAATTCGATGGTCATAAATTAAGTGAATCCAACAGAAGTTCTGAGAAGGCGAACACGCAGAAGTCCTTCGACCAGGCCGTTAGATTCCGTCCTTGGGCTAACGGATGGACCTTACAACACCATCACCAGCAGCCTGCACAGTGGTAATAAGGCATGATGGATCCATGTTCTGATTCTGTTTACACCAAATTCTGACTCTACCATCTGAATGTCTCAACAGAAATCGAGACTCATCAGACCAGGCAACATTTTTCCAGTCTTCAACTGTCCAATTTTGGTGAGCTTGTGCAAATTGTAGCCTCTTTTTCCTATTTGTAGTGGAGATGAGTGGTACCCGGTGGGGTCTTCTGCTGTTGTAGCCCATCCGCCTCAAGGTTGTGCGTGTTGTGGCTTCACAAATGCTTTGCTGCATACCTCGGTTGTAACGAGTGGTTATTTCAGTCAAAGTTGCTCTTCTATCAGCTTGAATCAGTCGGCCCATTCTCCTCTGACCTCTAGCATCAACAAGGCATTTTCGCCCACAGGACTGCCGCATGCTGGACGTTTTTCCCTTTTCACACCATTCTTTGTAAACCCTAGAAATGGTTGTGCGTGAAAATCCCAGTAACTGAGCAGATTGTGAAATACTCAGACCGGCCTGTCTCGCACCAATAACCATGCCACGCTCAAAATTGCTTAAATCACCTTTCTTTCCCATTCTGACATTCAGTTTGGAGTTCAGGAGATTGTCTTGACCAGGACCACACCCCTAAATGCATTGAAGCAACTGCCATGTGATTGGTTGATTAGATAATTGCATTAATGAGAAATTTAACAGGTGTTCCTAATAATCCTTTAGGTGAGTGTAGATTCAGAATATTTTTACAGACTCCCGTAAGCTACACAAATGAGAAGCAAATGGGTCGCTGCAATTTACAGAAACAACTGCTGACTAGTTGCTGTAGTGAACAACAATTTTTTGTTTGTGTTGTGGATATTTTTGAAAAAGAGTTTGCTTTGCTTCATATATTCAGTTTAACAGCTGTGTAACTGAACTGCACACATATTGATGCTTAAATAATGTTCTGAAGCATGAACTGCTGGTCAAACGTTTGATAAACAGACATTATCGAGAGAACAACCAGCGCTGTTTCAGTTGGATGTCTGACTATTTCATTGCTTTTTGGAGTTTTCGGATTTAAACGTTTAAAACTAAAGATAGAGTAGGCTTTACTCGTTCTGCGGTGTTGTTGCTCTCATTGATGGTCTGAAAGGTGCGTAATAGTTAGGCTATGTTACATAAAAAACCCTTTGTGTGTATGGTCAGACGAAATCCTGTAGGTGTCCGTCCATGCAATAAATGCACATCCTTGAATGAGCGTGGATTTTTTGTGTATTTATTTGACCTTCTCAGGTAATATCTATGGCTTGACCCATTCAGAGACGGCCAAAACCAGAATTTAAAACCTGTGTGGTCGCACACTTGGCACAGCACGTTTGTTTTACATGTTTTCGCAGTTTCCTCTATTAACCCCAGTGATGCAGTGGGCTGTTTTGCCACTCAGGGGGCGTGTTCCAGCGGGAAAGTGATGTCAATGCATACCTCTATTGGCGGAAGTGAGAGACTGTATCTTTTGAATGCTTACATCTTTTAAATGTGAATTTTATCATTGTTTTGGAGCACATAGCTTATAGATAACAGTAGCCTAAAGGCCTGTTCACACCGGGGCGATTTTTGCGTGTTTAACGCCGACGTTGAACGCCTCGTGACTAAACAAAGGGCACCAATGTGAGTGTGCACACCGAAGTGTAAAACGCCAGGCTCTGAGTTCGTTTTTTTATTTTTACGCGGCGCGTTAAAAACTGGCCGACCAATGAGATCGGCGCTTTTGTTCACGTGCCTGGACCTGCTGAAGTTACAGTAAAACATGACTTGGTGGTGCTCAAGCACAAAACGGTCTTGCTAAGCACACATTGATACGACGAAGAAGTAGTAAGTAGACAAAGAAGAAGATGAGCTGCTAATGCTGCTTGCCAGTTAGCAAAAAGTGTGTGAATGGTTTTGGCAAGCACGTAAATACTGTCCCTCTTCTTCTTCTGTGTCAGAAGCGTAAAGTGCCACAGCACCACCTTACCGGGAGCGCCATCTACTGTTTTGCACGTTCACTCGGCGCATCGCCAGTGAAAATCTCTTGGGTGTGAACGCTCAAGACGCGCTGGTGTTAAAGTCCCAGTGACCCAGAAGTAGCAAGTGAGTTTTCTTCAGTGCTGTGACGTATTTACAAGTGAAACGGACTATTGAACAGAGGCGGGGTTTCACTTCAGTGCTCCTCCTCTCCATCTCGCGCTCATAGCAGACTAACGGTTGGAGGGGAGTGGTTACGCAATGTCAAACCTAAGCCGTCAAACTGACATCATCTGAGAAGGAACGCCATTTCCAGACCGGAAGTTACTTTTCAGATTTTGATTAAAGATTATCGCGACAAACTTTTTTTTTTTCTGTGTCACGGATTAATTGTTCACCCTAAGACCTGTAATGTGTGCTAACAAAGTAAATAGGATCAATTTTGATTTCATGAAGACTTTAAATTCATAAATGCAAATTGACCTTTTATAAAAAAAAAAAAAAAAAAAAAATCATAACATAATTGCTCTGTATCAACTGATATTATTTTAAATAATCATCATTAGCCTACCCTCAAACATGAATTACACAATGTTTATTTTACACATTGTGTAATATAAGGCACAAAAGCATATGGCATAAGAATATATAGTCTGTCTTTATAGTAAAATAACCCGTGTGCACACGGACGGTCTGTCTGCCCTTTTGTTGTTATGCAGGTTTGGGCAGCAGATTTCACATGGTAACAATCATAAACACAATTTCACGTTTCATTCCTCAATGGCTCAGAAAGCCCATTCAAATCTTAGGATGTATTTTAACTTATTGTAGACATACGAAAGAGCATGCTCTTTTAAATCGATAAATCCACAGTTTATGATTTTACAACAAACGACGACATTATGAAAATCACCGAGTAACCAGCATAAAGAACCTTGATTGGATCATCCTTACTTGCGCTGAGAAAAGTTACACTCACCACGTGACAGCGCCGGACGGCGGGCGCTAGGACCACGAGGCGTCTGTTTGCACCGGTGTTATTGTGTAAGTCTCGGATGGTGGATTTGAACGGCGTGAGTTTCTGACTGTAAGGTCATACACGGCAACCACACACGATGAAATGCTTTAGGAGCACTGGCATCATAATACATCCGAGGGGATAATTATTCAAGGACGCACACGAAAGACTAGAAGGATCCCAGTTACACTGGAAACAGGTTAGTTCATATTCACACTGGCCTAACACAAGTTCACATGAACGTTGTTTCAGACAGTAACAACACTATAGTACTTTGTGCTAATAAATAACACTCACAAAGAAGTGGAACTGTCATAGTCTTGTGTATGGTACAGTAGCATGCATTATGCATGCACTGTTTTATCATGGTAGTGAATTAGTTGGTCACAACTTTTTTGTTAATAAAAAATATAATATTATAAATGGGGCACCATGGCCAATAAATAACACATCGCCGTATAATAGTATAGCATTATAATGTAAGTTATTATTGTAACGACTGGCTTATGAACACCTTTTTAGAATGCATATTATATTTAATACATTTAACATATGCATGCTATCATTATGCATTATACTGATATTAGATCCTATATGTTGGTTCAATATAATAAGTAATAATAATAAAAAAAAATCAAGTTGATGTTTTTCTACATGTGCAATGTTAATATTCTGGTATTATTTAAAAGTACCATGGTATATTACTATGTTAAATCATTCAATACCATGGCAGCAGTGTCTGAAACTATCATTGTACCATGCAGTGTTATTTTAGTATTGTTGAGATACTATTATAATTTATTATATTTTGAATATATTTTTAGAATTTTTATAGTTTTAGTAAATTTTGTCTTTTTATTAGTTGTTTATGTCTATATAGTTTTAAATTTGTATTTCTGTTGTAGTTATTTTAGTATATCAAGTACATTTGTTATTTTTAATTACCCAAAATTGTGGTTTTAGTTAACTGTAATAACCCTGGTAATACCATTGTATGGTACAGCCACAGTACTTTGTAGATTTACTACGGTAGTACACGTGCATGACATTACTGTGGTATTCTTTGTACCTTGTAGTAAATACCTTTGTGTAAACGCCATAGTACGTGAATATTGAAAGCTTACATTACCATGGTATTACCATTACCTTCCCTGTGTTATGGTCCTGCCACAGTGTGTTTTATCTGTGCAAGTTTATTTGCTTCCTCACCATGTTATTTTTTCCAGATAATCTTTGTGCGGATCCGTCATCATCATCATCATCATCATGGTGGGGATGAAGAGTTACTGTGAATCTGGCGTCTCCATGCAGCAGGTCTGGGTGGAGGGAGGTCTGACTCTCTGCTTCTACTTCACCCTGGTGCCGTCTGTCCTCCTCACCCTCTTCTTCCTCTTCGGCACATTTCTGTGTGTTTGCTACAGCCGTTACGGCACAGACATGGAGCCCAAGTTCATCCCGCGCTCTCGACTCTACCGGCTCCAGGTGGGCCTGTCGGTGCTGCTAGTCCTGCAGGCTCTGGGCTGGATGGTGTTCCGGATCGCTCGGAGCGGAGAGCTGCCGGGATACGTGGTTCTGTACGGCTGTCTCTCCATGCTGGGCTGGCTTTGGGCCATGGCTCTGCTGCGTCTGGAGAGGAAGAGGGTTCTGGTGCGGGACAGAACCAGAGGACACAGTTCGGTACTGTTGCTGTACTGGGCCGTGGCTTTTGCGGCTGAAAACCTGGCGTTTGTGTCGTGGATGAGCCCTCAGTGGTGGTGGACTCTGGAGACGTCCGATCAACAGGTACGTGCGTGATTGGTTAGGAAGACTCTTGTCTATAAGTTAATAAAGATGATTTGCATATGTTAATTAGTTGCAGTAATGTAAATTAATGGGCAATTTTTTGCCTGTTTATCAATCACCAGGTGAAAAGTAATGGCATACCTCTCCTAAACATCATTCATATCGAGTTACAACCAGTTATGCACCAGACTGCAGTACTTTTTAGTGTTTTATATATTATGATCATGCATTTCTTTAGCATAACCTTTGGCACTGATTCCATTGCCCTGTCTAAAGTGGAAGTATTTGAAAATTGTGACAGATGTAGGAATGCTGCTCACACACCATGACTCAGCAAAATGGTAATTTTGTGAAAGGATTATTTACATTACATATCGAGGATCCGGCTCTGAATGACTCTGCAATTCTGTCAAGCTTGGATTGTCATTTAACAAAAAAAGCAGTGTTGTTGAGTCTTGTGTTTTTACATAGTAGGCAGTGACAATTTTGTTGAGTCATGGTCAGTTCTGGCTGCATTCCTTTCTGGTCTCTTTGGCCACACCCCAACCGTTTACGTTTGACCAATCAGATAAGAGTTTATGTGACACTCCATGACGTAGCAGTTTTACTCTGCTCACTCTAGCCTTGCTCTCAGTTTTGAATGTTGAATGCAAAAGTTGATTGTGTATTATAAGAAATGCATTTCATAAAATTGGCCAACAATTTTACCAGATTTAACTAAAAGAGCATTTACAAAAATATTCCAGTTTTCACATTTGAAAAAAGTCTCTTTAAAAAAGTTAGCAAATTTATTTTTATAACACGTTTAAAAACAACACAAGTGGACCAAAGTGCTTTACACTCAACATTACAAATACACCCAATACAAGTCACATCTCAGACTCCAAGCCCCTACGGGCAGCTGTGAGCAAAGTGGATGGTGTTCCGGATCGCTCTGAGGAAAAATACATTTTTTATTAATTTATTTGCCCCTTTTATGTTGTTTTCTTAGTTTGTATAACTGTGCTTGCCGGACATTTGTTAGGGGTGTGGTCCTGGTCAAGACAATCTCCTGAACTCCAAACTGAATGTCAGAATGGGAAAGAAAGGTGATTTAAGCAATTTTGAGCATGGCATGGTTGTTGGTGCCAGACGGGCCGGTCTGAGTATTTCACAATCTGCTCAGTTACTGGGATTTTCACGCACAACCATTTCTAGGGTTTACAAAGAATGGTGTGAAAAGGGAAAAACATCCAGTATGCGGCAGTCCTGTGGGTGAAAATACCTTGTTGATGCTAGAGGTCAGAGGAGAATGGGCCGACTGATTCAAGCTGATAGAAGAGCAACTTTGACTGAAATAACCACTCGTTACAGCCGAGGTATGCAGCAAAGCATTTGTGAAGCCACAACACGCACAACCTTGAGGCGGATGGGCTACAACAGCAGAAGACCCCACCGGGTACCACTCATCTCCACTACAAATAGGAAAAAGAGGCTACAATTTGCACGAGCTCACCAAAATTGGACAGTTGAAGACTGGAAAAATGTTGCCTGGTCTGATGAGTCTCGATTTCTGTTGAGACATTCAGATGGTAGAGTCAGAATTTGGCGTAAAACAGAATGAGAACATGGATCCATCATGCCTTGTTACCACTGTGCAGGCTGGTGGTGGTGTAATGGTGTGGGGGATGTTTTCTTGGCACACTTTAGGCCCCTTAGTGCCAATTGGGCATCGTTTAAATGCCATGGCCTACCTGAGCATTGTTTCTGACCATGTCCATCCCTTTATGACCACCATGTACCCATTCTCTGATGGCTACTTCCAGCAGGATATTGCACCATGTCACAAAGCTCGAATCATTTCAAATTGGTTTCTTGAACATGACAATGAGTTCACTGTACTAAAATGGCCCCCACACTCACCAGATCTCAACCCAATAGAGCATCTTTGGGATGTGGTGGAACAGGAGCTTCGTGCCCTGGATGTGCATCCCACAAATCTCCATCAACTGCAAGATGCTATCCTATCAATATGGGCCAACATTTCTAAAGAATGCTTTCAACACCTTGTTGAATCAATGCCACATAGAATTAAGGCAGTTCTGAAGGCGAAAGGGGGTCAAACACAGTATTAGTATGGTGTTCCTAATAATCCTTTAGGCGAGTGTGTGTATGTGTGTATGTATATATATATATATATATATATATGTATGTATGTATATGTATATGTTATATAAATGAATAATCACATCCAAAATAAAAGTTTGTTTACATAATATATGTGTGTAATTATTATGTATATATAAATAATATACACTCCTTCGTGTATATATTTAAGAAATATTTGCATGTATACACTGTATATTTATTTATATAATTTATCTTATATATAAATATTTTATATATAAATATAAAATGTTTCTTATATTCATATATGCGTGTGTGTGTGTGTGTGTGTGTGTTTATATATACATAATAATTATACACAGTACACACACACATATTATGTAAACACAAATTTTTATTTTGGATGCGATTAATTGATTGCCCAGCACTAATATATATATATATATGTATATATGTGCTTTTATTTTAAAATCCACGGCACAAAATAAGATTATTTTTAAAGCAAAAGAAACAATAAAATACATTAGTTTACACACTAATGACCAAAAATCTCAAAATGTGATGTCACAGTTTACTCTTTAGATGATATCAGAGATTTGTATATGATGATTCTGGCAGATACAACCAATAGCAAAGAATAATGGCTCTGTGCGTATTGTTGATTGTGACTATGTCTGCAGATGGAGTTTGCTTTCTGGCTGGTGCGGTACTTCGGCTCAGGTTTGCTGTTCCTGTTAGGCCTCAAAGCACCAGGGTTGCCACGCCGTCCATACATGCTTCTGGTCAATGAAGATGAGCGAGATGTTGAACACACAGCAGTAAGACATTAGATGCTCTCTGCTATTGTCAAATCTGCATGAATATATCTTACTATCATGATCTCATTAATTCCACTTTTCAGCCTCTCTTGGGTAATTCTGACGAGAATCAGTCTACGTGGAAAGACTTTGGGCAGAAGGTGCGTCTGTTGGTGCCGTACATGTGGCCTAAAGGCAATATCGTGCTTCAGCTGCTGGTTCTGCTGTGTCTCGGGATGCTGGGAGTGGAACGCGTCATCAATGTGTTTGTGCCCATCTACTACAAGAACATAGGTGCAGAATAAGAGTCTTATTCGTCATGATTCAATTATTTATGAAATATAAGGAAAATAGTTGTACTTTTAGGTCCGTAGTTTTTTCTCAAATGGTATTCTTAGTCTTTTTGTTCACACATTGGCTGTAGAGTCTTTGCAACGAATTTCTGGAATGTAATATTCTCTGAAAACATTCATTAGAGCTGTAGGAGGTAAATGTAGCCTTTTCTTGATCAAAGGATTTATAAATGTATTTTTAAATTTTATTTTTAAACATAAATCAGTAATATACTGTATATACCGGTCAAAAGTTTGGAAACATTACTATTTTGCATTCTTTTTGAAAGAAGTCTCTTATGCTCACCAAGGCTGCATTTATTTGACCAAAAATACAGAAAAAAACAGAAATATTGTGAAATATTATTACAATTTAAAATAATGGTTTACTATTTTAATATACTTTAAAATGTAATTTATTTCTGTGATGCAAAGCTGAGTTTTCAGCATCATTCCTCCAGTCTTCAGTGTCACATGATCCTTCAGAAATCATTCTAATATGATGATTTATTATCAATGTTGGAAACAGTTCTGCTGCTTAATATTTTTATAACCTATGATACTTTTTGCAGGATTCTTTGATGAATAAAAAGTTTTTAAAAAGAAAAAATATATTATTCTATATTAATTATTTAAAATAGAAATCTTTTGTAACAATATACAGTACCATTCCAAAGTTTCAGTCAGCAATTTTCTTCCTTTTTGAAAGATATGAATACTTTTATTAAGCAAGGATGTGTTAAAGTGATTGTAAAGATTTATATTGTTAGAAAACAATTAATGCTGTTCTTTTTTAACTTTTTATGCATCAGCGAATCCTGAAAAAGTATCACAGTTTCCCAAAACATATTAAGTGGCACAACTGTTTCCAACATTGATAATAACGAGTATTAAACCATTTACATTGACATTTATGCATTTGGCAGACGCTTTTATCCAAAGTGACTTGCATTGCATTCAAGGTACACATTTAAAAAAAATGTTTTTTGTCAGTTCTTGCTTTCCCTGGGAATCGAACCCATGACCTTGGTGTTGCTAGCGCCACGCTCTTATTGTTTGAGCTACAGGAAAGCACGAGACAGATGACCTAGATGGGACTCGAACCCACAATCCTCAGGTCCGAAGGCTGATGCTTTATCCATTAGGCCAGTGGGCCACAAGCATACAAACCAGCATATTAGAATTATTTCTGAAGGATCATGTGACACTGAAGACTGGAGTAATGGCTATGGCTAATGAATAAATTATATTTTAAAGTATATTAAAATAGAAAATCATTATTTTAAATTGTAATAATATTTCACAGTATTTCTGTTTATGTTCTGTAACAGTAACATTGCTGCTGCTGCTGCATAAATAGACATACAGTATCTCACAAAAGTGAGTACACCCCTCACATTTTTGTATATATGTCTTTTCATGGGACCACACTTTGCTACAATGAAAGTAGTACAGTTGGTATAACAGTGTAAATTTGCTGTCACCTCAAAATAACTCCATTAATGTCTAAACCGCTGGCAACAAAAGTGAATACACCCCTAAGTGAAAATGTGCTCATGTGACTCGTTAGTGTTACACGGTCTCAGGTGTGAATGGGGAGCAGGTGTGTTAAGTTTGGTGTTATCTCTCATACTGGTCACTGGAAGTTCAACATGGCACCTCATGGCAAAGAACTCTCTGAGGATTTGAAAAAAAGATTTGTTTCTCTACATAAAGATGGCCTAGGCTATAAGAAGATTGCCAACACCCTGAAACAGAGCTGCAGCACGGTGGCCAAGACCATACAGCGGTTTAACAGGACAGGTTCCACTCAGAACAGGCCTCACCATGGTCGACCAAAGAAGTTGAGTGCACGTGCTCAGCATCATATCAAGAGGTTGGCGTTGCAAAATAGACGTATGAGTGCTGCCAGCATTGCTGCAGAGGTTGAAGGGGTGGGGGGGGTCAGCCTGTCAATGCTCAGACCATACGCCGCACACTGCAGCAACTCGGTTTTCATGGCAGTCATCCCAGAAGAAAACCTCTTCTAAATATGATGCATAAGAAAGCCCGCAAACAGTTTGCTAAAGACAAGCAGACTAAGGACATGGATTACTGGAGCCATGTTCTGTGGTCTGATGAGAACAAGATAAACTTATTTGGTTCAGATGGTGTCGAGTGTGTGTGGTGGCAACCAGGTGAGGAGTACTGTCTACAGTCAAGCATGGTGGTGGGAGTGTCATGGTCTGGGGCTGCATGAGCACTGGGGACTGGGGAGCTACAGTTCATTGAGGGAACCATGAATGCCAACATGTACTGTGACATACTGAAGCAGAGCATGATCCCCTCCCTTCGGAAACTGGGCCGCAGGGCAGTATTCCAACATAATGACCCCAAACACATCTCCAAGATGACCACTGCCTTGCTAAAGTAGCTGAGGGTAAAGGTGATGGACTGGCCAATATGTCTCCAGACCTAAACCCTATTGAGCATCTGTTGTGCATCCTCAAGCGGAAGGCGGAGAAGCGCCATGTGACTAACATCCACCAGCTCCGTCGTCATGGAGGAGTGGAAGAGGATCCCAGCAACAACCTGTGCAGCTCTGGTGAACTCCATGCCCAAGAGGGTTAAGGCAGTGCTGGAAAATAATGGTGGCCACACAAAATATGGACACTTTAGGCCCAATTTGGACATTTTCACTTAGGGGTGTACTCACTTTTGTTGCCAGCAGTTTAGACATTAATGGCTGAGTTATTTTGAGGGGACAGCAAATTTACACTGTTATACAAGCTGTACACTCACTACTTTACATTGTAGCAAAGTGTCATTTCTTCAGTGTTGTCCCATGAAAAGATATAATAAAATATTTACAAAAATGTGAGGGGTGTACTCACTTATGTGAGATACTGTACATAAATCCTGTAGCAGATCTAGGCAGGTGGAGCTGGGGGAGGTGAGGGGTTTCAGAGGAGCTCTGATAGCGTGCTGCAGGACTAGCCTACTACAGCAAACACTGAACCAGACTATTTAAATGTTGAGCATGCAATCTCATTGGCTACTTTTTTTTAATATCCTTCACAGTGAACCAGCTGACAGACGGGAGCTCTTGGAAGACTCTGGCGATTACAGTGTGCATTTACGGACTTCTGAAGTTCCTGCAGGGTGGTGGAGCTGGTGAGGGAACATCACCCAATTGAATGATATATTTGTAGTGTGACGTCAGTTAAAATCTGACCACAATCTTATGTTCATCTGTTTCTGTCTGCAGGTGCGTCTGGGTTTGTGAGTAACATGCGTTCATTCCTGTGGATTCGAGTGCAGCAGTACACTAACCGTGTGGTCCAGGTGCGTCTTTTCGCTCACCTGCACTCTCTGTCTCTGCGCTGGCACCTGGGCCGCCGCACTGGAGACGTCCTGAGAAGCATCGACAGAGGAACCTCCTCCATCAACAGCCTGCTGAGGTGACAGCTAAAAAATATATGAAATTTGACACAAAATTGTATCCTGATATCACAAACCTTCTTATCTCGAGCTGTTTGCATTTGCATGCAAGTATAAACAATAGTCCATTTGCAATATTAATATATAAACTAGGTCTGTTTGCATTATTAGTCTTGGATGTATACAGACCTTACGTACAGATAGTGTGCTTGTACAGGAAAAGTGATCCCAGTCTCTATTATCTTTAATAATAATAACCTTTTTTTTTATTTGGTTTATTCCAACAGCTACATCGTGTTCAGCATCTTCCCCACTATCGCTGACATTGTCATCGCCATTATCTATTTTATATCCAATTTCAATGCCTGGTTTGGCCTCATAGTCTTCGTTTGCATGGCCCTCTACCTCAGTGAGTATCTAACAATGGCCATTTCTAAATGTGTGTACACACACATGCGTACACACATGTGTACACACACACACACACACACACACACACACACACACACACAAACATCTTAAAATACTATAGCTTCTCCTTGTCTGGTCTGAGTGTTAAAAGTAAAACTGCATTACTGAAAGAAAATGTTTATTTATTGCATTGAGTGACACTTGAAATAATAATATTGTAATAATATAATAATTGTAATATATTTTAGTATTTTACTGAAAATACAGCTGCTCCTTGGATTATTAAAAGTATAACTGCGTGCTGAATATATGTAATTTTATTTATTTTGTTTTTTTACGCTGAGCAACACTTGAGCAATATATAGTTAAAATCAGGGAATAAATATGTAGAGAGAATGATTAGTCCTGTACCCAAAGATCTTGTTTCATGAGTTTTGTTTTTGACGTATGACATAAACTCTAAAATTGCTAAAACCGATAAAAATTAAGGCTAAATAGAAATATAAAAAAACTAATAAAAATTACATTAGCTCATAACAAAATTACTGAAACATTACAATTAATAACATGAAGTTAAATAAATAAATAAAAGCTAATTAAAAATATTATTTCATATTTTAGTAGTGTATAAATAATACTAAAACAATAAAAACGGTTATGTTAAAATTACAGTTGATATTACGTCTTATTCATCACACTGAAAATGGAAGGTCAAGTAGTCTAGTGCATTGCATTGTGGGATACAGTGCTAGAGCACACTGTATAATTTAGCTAATTTATTTTGTCGAGGTATTCCGTGCAAACTGTGAACAGTATATGACATTCTCCACAAATAGTAGTTTGACATTCTGAATATAGGAGTGCAGTTTTGATTCTCCTCGTCTCAGGAGTCACTAAAGACGAGAGAATAGAAATGTAGCAGATCAGCATTGGATTGATTGACTGCTCTGTTATCTGTGTCTCTTTCAGCTCTCACCATCGTTATCACTGAATGGAGAACCAAATACAGACGAGATATGAACACACAAGATAACAATGCCAAATCGAAAGCTGTGGACTCTTTATTGAACTTTGAGACGGTATGGAGTTGCTTTGTGGTTTGTTTGGCTAAGGTGTCAGAATGTGTTTGATTGTGCTTTGTAATATAATGCACATAATGTGCAGCCATTGTGTATGGTGTGATTGAGTTATGATACTGTCAACAGGTGAAATATTACAATGCAGAGCGTTATGAAGCGAGTCGCTTTGAGGATGCCATCCTCAAATATCAGGTAGTATTTAAGAATGTTTTTAGACTGCTCTCCACACCTGATTTGTTATAACATGCATTTTATAGTTTGATTAATAGGCCACAGTAATAAATCATAAATATCCCTTTCATAATTACCGGTATATTTTATTTTGCTCAGGTATCGGAATGGAAGACCAACGCCTCTCTGGCGTTTTTAAATCAAACGCAGAACCTCATCATCGGTTTGGGTCTTCTGACCGGATCTCTGCTCTGTGCGTACTTCGTGACAGAGGGAAAGTTTCAGGTATGAACAGTCAGATATCAGACCACTGCCAGAAACTTCTGAAACCATCAAATCATCTATATAGTTTAAAGCAGGGGAAAAAACCCTAACAAATAAAAAGAAAGCATTTTTATTAAGGATGCATTAAACTGGTCAAAAGTCATGGTAAAGACCTTTTATAATGATGAAAAAATGTAATTGATGATAAAATTCTAACTTGAACTTTCTATTTTATCAGTGAAGCCTGGAAAAAATAGTTTCTTGAGCAGCAAATCAGCATCACAGGAATTACATTTTAAAATATATGAATCTACAAAAGTTACATTGTAAAAGTATTTAGATTATTACTGTACTTTAAATTTAAAAACCTTTGAATGCTAGTGTGCATTAATAAAATGGACAGTTCTGGCTTTAACATCTGATTAGATGATTAAGTAGATGCACACCTGTATTCAAAGTCATTGTTAAATGGACAGTAAATGCAAACCTGTAATGGCAAATCAATTGAATTTCGTAAGTTTTTATGTTGCAGCCTACAGTTTGGCTAATGCACTAAATTACTTTATTCCAGTTTCCCAACTGGAGATTTTGATTAAAGATTGAGCTCATGATTGAAATGCCAATGTGAAATTTTATGTGAGGTTTTACTGTTGTTTACATGCCTAATGTCAGAGTTTACTGTCTCTGAAGCATATTTTATTGGGTTATAGAGGAAAAAAATGTATATATTAAATTTTGTTCATCTGGCACCGACAAAAATAAGTGCAATAAAGTGCAGAATAAATTTTTTTAAAGTATAATTTTCATGTATTTTTAATATTTTAAAGAAATTAAAATAAAAAAAAAAATACATTTTGAAATTATAAAAAAAGAATATTAATATAATTTTAATTGTATTAAATATTTTTAAATATTGTAATTATTATTCTTTTTTTTTCAATCATCATGTGACATGAACTACTTGTACCTCATCATGGTGTTCCAGGTTGGAGATTATGTGCTGTTTGGAACATACATCATCCAGCTCTACACTCCGCTCAACTGGTTTGGAACATACTACAGGTATGGAGCGTTTTTGTCTTGCTTAATAGTTTATCATCAGTGTATAGATTGGTATTTATATGCATTTTCAAAAGAACACATATGACAGTAATCATGTATCTCTCCTTGAACAGAATGATCCAGAACTCCTTCATCGATATGGAAAGCATGTTCAAGCTCTTCACTGAGGAAGAGGAAGTGAGTGGAGGGTTTTCTTTGAAATTCATTTCAGAGAAGCTTTTGAATAATTAATGACATGGTAATTTTTGTTTTTGTTTAGGTGAAGGATGATGTCAATGCAGGAAACCTTTACTTCAGACAGGGAAAAGTAGAATTTGAGAATGTCTTCTTCAGCTACACGCAAGGGTAAGAAGCTACTTAAGTGTATTTCTATTAATCTTTAGTGTTATTTTTAGAGGAATTTATTTTACAAATGAAAAATAGTCACTCAATAATATGCTAATTTTATTTTATATGATGTGGATATTTTTGCAGCAAGGAAATTCTAAAAGACGTCTCTTTTACCGTACTTCCCGGACAGACCGTCGCACTTGTAAGTCTGTTCTGTACTAAACTGTGTTTGAGGTCAATTCCCTAGGGTATATTTGAGTACACAAAATAGAAATGCATCCTTTAAAAGTTGTTCTGCTGTTCATGCCTTTTCTGCTTTGTCTTGGTTTGTACACTACCGTTCAAAAGTTTGGGGTCGGAAAGATTTTTACATGTTTTTGAAAGTGCTCACCAAGGCTGCATTTATTTGATTTAATATAGTGAAATATTATTACAATTTAAAATGTATGTTTAGAAATAAAAAAAAAGAAATAAAAAATTTGTACTGGGCCCAAACTTGTGTGTGTGTGTGTGTGTGTGTGTGTGTGTGTGTGTGTGTGTGTGTGTGTGTGTGTGTGTGTGTGTGTGTGTGTGTGTGTGTGTGAGACGACTCATGACTGTTTGGATTTCTTTCAGGTCGGACAGTCTGGGTCAGGAAAGAGCACCATCATCCGTCTGCTTTTCCGTTTCTATGACGTTCAGGGCGGGTGTATAAAAATAGACAGTCAAGACATCTCAAAGGTGAACCTGCCATTGGCTTGAACCTGCAATCAGGGCTTGACGTTAACTCTTTTGCTCACCAGCCACTGTGGCTAGTGGTTTTCCAAAGTTACTAGCCACACAGCATTTTCACTGGCCACACTTTTAACATCGATACCATGGGGAAAACCTGTCACATGGATATTTTTTATATTATCTCATAATTTGGCAGCAGGTATATTAGACCTGACGCATGGATCCATTATACTGGTACACATGCATTTTCTTTCTCAACTATTTACGTTCACTTAAAACATAACTGACTGTGTTTATGTGAATGGTCGCCAAGTATCAAGTATTTGACATTATTTTGTGTGTATTTAACTGTTTAAGCACAATACATAAGCATCGAAAAAGAACTAAATGTAGTACTGAGAGGCGGCTTTACACGCACTTTGAGTGTGAGCACAAAATCTGTGGGAATGAGTAAAATTGTGCGCGATACACGCAATATTCATCCAGAGAAAATGAAACAAGTGAGTTAGGAGAGGTGGGTTTGTGTGTCAAGTCGCTGTCGGAGAGATGAGAGAAAGAGAAAGCGCAGATGGTATCGTGTGTTTCAGATATTTCAGTATTGATATGTATCAAAAAATCTATATTTTTAACAATACTTTATAATTTCAGATGCCTTTTTAAAAGATTACTGTAACACAGTTCGTAGATAAGGGAAGAAGGAGGCGGGAACCGGCGAACATATAAAAAACTTTAATAATTAAATGAACAAAACGAAAGTAATGCGGGCAGCCCTTCACGGACGACTGCCACGCACACACATAATAAAACATAAACAAAACACAACATAAAGCCCAGGCCTGGTCCTCTCTCGCTCCTCCCACATCTCTTGCTTGTCTACTTCGCCACAATTACAATTGAAAAATGTATATATTATATATAAAATTCAACCCGCCAAAGTGGCTAGTAGGAGCGACTGCATTACACGCCACTGAAATCCTCACGCATTTGGCAGGTTGGCGGGTGTTAATGTCAAGCCCTGCTTGTAGTATATAGGGCACCCAAACTTGTCCCTACATGCACATGTAGAGGAATATTCTGTCCTTTGTAATTTGTTTCACATTTCTTTATGGTAAGCTCATGTGCGCTGTATTCATTCATATGTCTGGTTGTGTCTCAGGTGAAGCAGTCCTCTCTGCGCGCTCACATTGGCGTCGTCCCTCAGGACACTGTCCTGTTTAATGACAATATTCGGGATAACATCCGTTACGGTCGAGTCGCTGCAACTGACCAGGAGGTGGAGGAGGCTGCGATTGCTGCTGACATCCATGACAAAATCATAACTTTTCCGGATGGTGAGGGCCATTTTGGCATTGAAAAAATGTAAAATTAATTGTAAATTGTAAGCAATGAATATAAATAGGGTGTCTGAAATACAGACCTTGATCAGAGTATTTTAGATCATTGTGCTAGACAGAGAGCATCATTTAGGTTTTTATGTCATCCATTTGGCTCATTTTGTGTCTAGATAATGTTTGAGTTCATACTAGTTGATATTCATAATTGATTTATATTTGTAGGCTATGACACTCAGGTGGGTGAGAGGGGGCTGAAGTTGAGTGGAGGAGAGAAGCAGAGGGTCGCCATCGCTCGCACAATCCTCAAAGCGCCACAGATCATCCTCCTCGATGAGGTACTTCATCACCAGTGCATTATGGGAGAATACATACACAATTGTATTAGGATGAGGGAATTATCCCGGTTTTTATGATTTCTTGTTGGGAATTGTTTTAGCAAGTTTATGTAGTGCTGTGGAATTATACTGCTGTTTTTTTTTTTACTTTCTATTCAGCAAAGAATCCTAAACAAAAATGTATTGAGGTTTCCACAAAAATATTAAGCAGCAGAACTGTTTTCAGCTATAATAATAATCAGAAATGTTTCTTGATTTTTGATCAAATAAATGCAGCCTTGATGAGCAGAAATATGAAAGCTTGTTTCCGCCACAGAATAAAACATAAAAAAGGTAATTGCGACTTTTTATCTAACAATTCTGACTTTTTCTCTGCGTAATATAAACTCGCAATTGTGAGGTATAAAGTCACACTGATCTTTTAAATTATTTTATTCTGTGGCGGAAACAAGCTTCCATACAGAAGAGACTTCTTTCAAAAACATAAAAAAAAATCTCCCCAAAATTGTGAACGGTGGTGTCAGAAAAACAGTAGCAAAGGATACCGAGTCGATGAAATTTTAGTGGGCGGGTATACTCTGCTTTACCGGACAGAAACAGAAAACAAGCAACCAATAAGAAGTCTTTTTGTGATTAGTTTGTTTCTAATTAACTCATCCTCTACCCATAGGCCACGTCTGCTCTAGACACACAGACTGAGCGAAATATTCAAGCATCGCTGGCTAAAGTCTGCGCCAACAGAACCACCATTGTGGTGGCACACAGGTAAACATAATTAAATGAATTAAGAGTTTTTACACTCATCAGTTATTACAGTAAAAGCATAAGCCATAGGTTGTTTACACATAGGATATCTTATTGTATAATGCTATCACTGATGTGCATGTCTTTTAGATTGTCGACTGTCATTGGAGCCGACATGATTCTTGTACTTCGTGATGGGCAGATTGTGGAGAGAGGAAGGTGAGTTTATTTATTGCTGAACGCAAAGTCCGATTTGCTTTGGGTTAATGCATGAACAATGCAGTTTAAAGTCCAGTATAATTTGTTTTCCGTAGGCATGAGGAGCTGTTGGCGAAGGGAGGGCTGTACTCTGACATGTGGCAGAAACAGCAGCAGGTGCAGGATTCAGACTCGGCCTCTGACAGCGAGACTAAAGACAGGAAGTCAGAGAAACTACAGCCACAAACATCCACTACAGGACACAAGGGACACTAGATGCATGATGGGGACGGGCAACAAAACCTGATTTTTGTGTGCATTTTAATCTCGTCCAATGCTGTCGTGGTATATTAGATTTCATAATTATTTAATATTATATTTTCCTTTTGTTTTTGCCAGTTCTTAAAATTGTCCCATTTTGCTTAAGGATTTATTTATAAGATATCAAAGTCCTTAAAGCTTTTTATAACTATATATTTCGTTACACTTTACGTATAATGCATTATAAGTATTTTTAATGCATTAATTATGCCTTGTAATGCACCTTATGTATTTAATGGTCTCATAGATAATTGTAATCACAGTTATAACACACCTTTAGAAAGTGTAATGCATTAAAACAAGGCAAACAACCAATTTCAGATGTAACAAAGATTATTTGAATATTATGATGCATTTTTACTTTAGTTACAATTATTCATGAAAAGATACAATGCATTATAACATGCATTATGAATACCTTTTATAATGCATTATACATAACGGCTTTAAGTAAAGTGTTAGCAATATTTCTTTGCATTCACTTTCCACTCATTTCCTTTAAAGTGCATTTATAATGCTAATTAATATCACCATCAATGAGAGAACACTGACAGGGTTATTGTACATTGTATAAATCCCTCCATGTCTATAACTTTAGGCAATACATTACTGACACCTTACTATGATGAATGTACGTTCTGATATTTAAGTGAATTTCTGTGGTTGCATTGATTCTATGATGCTTCCCATTTGCTGTTCTTTGTAATAGGGAAAACTGCTTCTAATTGTAATAATGATCATATACTTTGAAGATTTATTTAATTTAAAAATGGATAATTATACTTCTGGTGCCATTGTATATCAGTAAATACAGATAATGCTGATATTTGAATGTCTATACAGGCTAAGATTAAATCTGTATTTAGGACTAAGGGAAAAACTATATCATAAATCAATTTTAATGTTAATTTCTGACATTATGTGTACGTTCTTCAGACTTTTTTTTTTACTTTGATCGTTTGTGTGGTTAAAGATCATATTTTCTTAAGCTGCGTGTGTGTGGAGCTTAGATGCTTAGTTTGCTGTACTGTACAACTTCAGTTCATCAAAGGGACAAAGGAGCTCACTCACTTTACAGCATTGACACTAAACTCAGGGGACAAGGTTGGAATGAGCCATTGGGGTGTGTTTTTGTCACTGAAAAAATGTCTAGTACATTTTTTTTTTTTTTTTTTTTTTTTTTTATGGAGGTATAGACTGGCAGAATTTGCCTTGGATAAAGTAATTCAGTTGTGACAAAATGTGTTCTATTGTACAATAAAGCTAGAGACATGCGTATGTTTATATAAATATGTTTTCTGCTTATCATTCATTCTGTGCATAAAATTGTATGAACTGTACATTAAAGTCTTTTCATATTTTGTTTACAAGTTAAAATTATATATATATATATATATATATATATATATATATATATATATATATATATATATATATATACACTCACCTAAAGGATTATTAGGAACACCTGTTTAATTTCTCATTAATGTAATTATCTAATCAACCAATCACATGGCAGTTGCTTCAATGCATTTAGGGGTGTGGTCCTGGTCAAGACAATCTCCTGAACTCCAAACTGAATGTCAGAATGGGAAAGAAAGGTGATTTAAGCAATTCTGAGCGTGGCATGGTTGTTGGTGCCAGACGGGCCGGTCTGAGTATTTCACAATCTGCTCAGTTACTGGGATTTTCACACACAACCATTTCTAGGGTTTACAAAGAATGGTGTGAAAAGGGAAAAACATCCAGTATGCGGCAGTCCTGTGGGCGAAAATGCCTTGTTGATGCTAGAGGTCAGAGGAGAATGGGCCGACTGATTCAAGCTGATAGAAGAGCAACTTTGACTGAAATAACCACTCGTTACAACCGAGGTATGCAGCAAAGCATTTGTGAAGCCACAACACGCACAACCTTGAGGCAGATGGGCTACAACAGCAGAAGACCCTACCGGGTACCACTCATCTCCACTACAAATAGGAAAAAGAGGCTACAATTTGCACGAGCTCACCAAAATTGGACAGTTGAAGACTGGAAAAATGTTGCCTGGTCTGATGAGTCTCGATTTCTGTTGAGACATTCAGATGGTGGAGTCAGAATTTGGCGTAAACAGAATGAGAACATGGATCCATCATGCCTTGTTACCACTGTGCAGGCTGGTGGTGGTGGTGTAATGGTGTGGGGGATGTTTTCTTGGCACACTTTAGGCCCCTTAGTGCCAATTGGGCATCGTTTAAATGCCACGG
The DNA here is from genome assembly GCA_018749465.1 of Paracanthobrama guichenoti. Classification (NCBI taxonomy): domain Eukaryota; kingdom Metazoa; phylum Chordata; class Actinopteri; order Cypriniformes; family Gobionidae; genus Paracanthobrama; species Paracanthobrama guichenoti. The sequence goes on from CM031943.1 coordinate 4,697,426, forward strand.
CCTACCTGAGCATTGTTTCTGACCATGTCCATCCCTTTATGACCACCATGTACCCATTCTCTGATGGCTACTTCCAGCAGGATAATGCACCATGTCACAAAGCTCGAATCATTTCAAATTGGTTTCTTGAACATGACAATGAGTTCACTACTAAAATGGCCCCCACAGTCACCAGATCTCAACCCAATAGAGCATCTTTGGGATGTGGTGGAACGGGAGCTTCGTGCCCTGGATGTGCATCCCACAAATCTCCATCAACTGCAAGATGCTATCCTATCAATATGGGCCAACATTTCTAAAGAATGCTTTCAGCACCTTGTTGAATCAATGCTACATAGAATTAAGGCAGTTCTGAAGGTGAAAGGGGGTCAAACACAGTGTTAGTATGGTGTTCCTAATAATCCTTTAGGCGAGTGTGTGTGTGTGTGTGTGTGTGTGTGTGTGTGTGTGTGTGTGTGTGTGTGTGTGTGTGTGTATATATATATATATATATATATATATATATATATATATATATATATATATATATATATATATATATATAATTATATATACAGTGTATATAAATGTTTGGTTCAGTATTGTTATATTAGTATTATGAATATTGACCTCAAGTGTCGATCATGGGGCGTTTTGAGATTAGTTTGTATACACAATGAATGAAAATATAAAGAAATGTTATTTATATCACCAATCAATAATATATGATTATGAGGGCTGTATGGCTCATGAATATTAAATGCCTTACGTGATTGGACGCTTGACTAAGTCATGCGAAGCATAAATAAATCCATGAATCTTTCGCCATAATAGGACAGATAAACTGCCATGCCGATCTAGAATATAACTTAGAAAAGTAGCTAACATACACAAACGCCTCTTTCCTCTAGGGGGTGCTTTACGGCCAAAAAGAGGAAATACCCCACTCAAATCTAAGGTTGTTTTTGCGTTTTAATGAGATATTTGCACATTGAATATAAATATATTATAAATGAAATTTGCTATCGCAATCTGAAATTATTTTTAAAAATGCTGTAAACGACTGCGATTGGTCCATTAACAACAGCGGTGAGAAAAGTAACGTATCCCACGTTGGATTTGCGTTTCGTTATAGATAACAGTTATTAATTTTAATAGCCTTTGAATACAAATTCATACGAAAATATCCACTGTATCTGACAGATTAGAAACCATAAATATGTTTGACCCAACTTCCGCCTACTAAAAGCCCCGCCCCAGCCCGAACGCACACTGTAACCGCTGTTTACGCTCTTATTCTATCTCTACGCAGCGCATTGACTTGCGTAACTGTGTTTCTGAATTCCTTGCAACGCATCTGTCACGGTAGCGAGAGGGCGCCTCCACGACGCCTTTCTTCGGCCTTTCTGTGTTTTCAGCCCATTTAAATGAACGTTGGAGGCCCAAAATGGATTTTGGCGATTTGTTTGACGAGCGGACGTTCACCTTTTCGGACTTTCAAGAGTTTACGGTCAGTATCTCGGGTGTTTTTTGTTCTGGTCGCGCTGTTTTAGCGGGTGACCGAGAAACTATCTTACGCAAGAACTTGTGTATTTAACAATGTCTTCCTTCATATTAAGCCCACGATATTAGACTGGAAGAATATAATTACTCGTGAATACAGCATATATCTCCTTTATTTCCGTATGTAAGACAGTAACTATTTGCTGTGAGTATTAGTCTAGTTCGAGGCTTCATCATGGGCCCAATGTTTAGGTGTGAAGAAACTGTAGTTATGTTATTGATGTTAAGTTCTCATAATATACCCTTTCTAAAGATAAAAACTAAGACATATATCTGACACTTACACGTGTTTTGCATTCTGTAATCATGAACAGTTCCTGCCAAGACATGAGCATTGGTCAGAGAGAGTGAGGAAACGACTGTATTATGGTCTTGACTCTGACAGCCCGTTGGATGCTTTATCTTGTCCCATGACAGGTGAGTCAACTAGTAAAACTAGTGCAAACTATAGTGTCTCTTGTTGCATTTAGTCTAACTAATGCAATGTCATTTCAGTTGTCTTTTTCGCCTAACTGCTTGTTTTGTCTTCTGTGTTTACATGGACGTTTTCTTGAAACATTTTGAAGTTACATAATATTTTAACAATTTAAAGGGACAGTTCACCTAAAAATTAAATTCTGTCATTAATGTCATCGCCCTCAAGACTCGTTCATCTTCGGAACACGGAGATGTTTTTGATGAAATCAGATATTTCTGTTCCTCTATAGACCGCTATGCAGTGACGCTTTAAAAAAGATCATAAAGAAATTGTATATGAATCGAGTGGTTTAGTCCAAATTTTCTGAAGAGACTCGATCGATTTATATGATGAACAGATTTAATTTAGGCTTTTATTCACGTATAAACATTGATCAGCAAACAGAAACTCAGCTGAAGCTGCTTGAAAGGTTCGTACTGCGTAACACAAGAATGAACCTCATTGGTTCTTGAAGAAGCTCAAATGTGATGCGTAACACTAGAATGAACCTCATTGGTTCTTGAAGAAGCTCAAATGTGATGCGTAACACTAGAATGAACCTCATTGGTTCTTGAAGAAGCTCAAATGTGATGCGTAACACTAGAATGAACCTCATTGGTTCTTGAGGAAGCTCAAATGTGATGCGTAACACTAGAATGAACCTCATTGGTTCCTGAAGAAGCTCAAATGTGATGCGTAACGCGAGAATGAACCTCATTGGTTCTTGAGGAAGCTCAAATGTGATGCATAACACAAGAATGAACCTCACTGGTTCTTGAGGAAGCTCAAATGTGATGCATAACACAAGAATGAACCTCATTGGTTCTTGAGGAAGCTCAAATGTGATGCATAACACAAGAATGAACCTCATTGGTTCTTGAGGAAGCTCAAATGGGATGCGTAACACAAGAATGAACCTTATTGGTTTTCGCACATCAAGAGAACATGCTTGTTTACCATAGCTGATGTGTGCGTTGATGAATGTTTATATGTGAATAAAAGCCTAAATTCAATCTGTTCATCATATAAAGCGATTGAGTCTTTGGACCAAACCGTTCAATTCATATGGATTAGTTTTACGATCTCTTTATGAACTTTTTGAAGCACCAGTGGTAGTTGCGTAGCTGTCAATGGAGAGACAGAAAGCTCTCAGATTTCATCAAAAAGATCTTCATTTGTGTTCTGAAGATGAACGAAAGTCTTACGGGTTTGGAACAACATGAGGGTGAATAATTAATGACTGAATTTTCCTATTTGGGTGAACTAACCCTTTAAATTAATTATATTTTTTACATTTTACAGTTGCGTGCAATGCATGCGGTTGTATAGCAAATATAAGATAATTATTATTTTAATAATTTAGGTCTATTTTTTTTTCTATTTATACTTTATTTATATTTGTACTTGTATTTAAATGTGGCAAGTAAAATTAAAAACAAAAACGTTTTACTCGTATTAGTACTTGATCTTTGCATGAAGTTGATTGGGGTCAAGCAAAGTTTGCATATCATTGCATTCCTAGATTTGGCCTTGTTTGGTTAGAAACGTTTTATGGTACATATTCTATACATATGAGGGTTACTGCTAAATCGAGTATACACTTCACTCATAATTGTATTTCCTCTAGATATTGCTGTGGAACTGCTCCAGAAATCTGCCCCAAGTCCCATAAGGAAACTCCACAAGAAATACGCCGCACATGTGGCCAGGTAGGATTGCCTTATGGTATCTTTTACTTCAAAAATGTAATCCCATTATAATACATACTGTATATGTTAAATATTCACTGGATCAATATGAAACCCTTTTTTGTGTTACAGGGAAGCATGTATATCTCCTTGCGCTATGATGTTGGCCTTGATATATATTGAAAGACTGCGACACAGAAACCCCGAATACCTGCAACAGATCTCATCCTCAGACCTCTTTTTGATATCCATGGTATGCACATCCAAGCATTTTTATTAGCCTTACTTTTTTCTGGTTTGATATTCTGTGCAGTTTGGATAGTGATGCATCTTTTTTTCCTCTGAATTTCTCCTGTCGTCTCCAGATGGTTGCCAGTAAATATTTGTATGATGAAGGAGAAGAGGAGGAGGTTTTCAACGATGAATGGGGCACTGCGGCCAAACTGGATGTTCAGACTGTCAACACTCTGGAGATGAATTTCCTCAATGCGATTGTGAGCATTACCCTCCACCCTTCCAAAGAACTACAGCCATTTAAAGTAGTTTGGCGTGTTTTGTCCTTTCATGCACAGTATGAATTATTAAGACTGGATTAAGTTTCATTGGTGGATGTGAATTATTATTATTTTTTTTTTCTCTATTGAAATTGATTTGAAACAAGATCTTTCACATTTACAGGACTGGAACCTCTTCACTGAGCCCCGTGACTTCTTTAAAGTCCTCAGTCAGGTGGAAACCAGGTTGGTTAACATGCACTTACTGTGTCGTAACAGTACATCTAACACTATCCTCATACACTTTGAGTGAACACCCCTACTGGCCTTTAAGGGGTCACCACATACATTTTTGTTGTTTTCAAAAGATCACAGACCATTTTTTTAATGGTATGACCCATTTTAATAACTATTAATAATAAGTATAGTATAAGTATTTAAGTTTTTTGAAACTTCTTGGGCTTAATTCAGATGCCTTTTTAGTCTAATCTGTTAATCAGAGCGATTTGGATTAGCAGTACATTTCTCTTAAATTGCGAGTCATGTGCTCATTTTAATGTTCCTATGAGATCAATATTTTAATGTGCTTTGTCCCTGCAGCATTGCGGAGCGACAAGGTATGAAGCGAGGCTGGTTCACCTACACGGATCTCTGCGTCCTGTTGGAGCAAACCAATTGGAGGGAAGCCCTATCAGCTATCTACCAGCACTTTACCAAGGTGAACAATCATAGCTAAACCTGTATGAGCTCATAAATACACCAAAAAAGTAGCTTCTATGATAAGTGCACTGTATTCCAAGTCCTCTAAAGCTTTATGCTATTTGCTGAAAATCTGTGGCACTGTGTTAAGGTGTGGCACTTTACCAAGGTGAACAATCACAGCTTAACCCATATGAGCTCATAAGTACACCAAAAAAAGTAGTTCAAATGATTTGTGCATTTGTATTCCAAGTCATCTAAAGCCTTGTTATTTGTTGAAAATCTTCCCCATCTTAGCACTCAAATCTCCTTTGATCCAAATATGGCACATCACGTTTTGACATCAGTGATATTTCACATGGTGTCAAGGGTCAAGAGAGAAGATTTTGACCAAATACCGGCTTATGTTTTGGTCTGTTCCTCACACTAAAGCTATTGTATAGCTTAAGAAAAAAATGTTTGTGATCGTCTTTAATTAGGGATGCACATTTGCGGGAAAACATCAAATTATGAATTTTCTCATAAAATTGTTTCTTCTTCAGGTTTACTGTGCAATATGGGCAACATTATACATGTTCTATTAAATTAAATTATTAAAATAATAAAGTTGGGAGTCCTTAAATTTCCCATGAAATCAAAAGGGTTTTTTTGGCTTTTAGTATGAATATGTTAGTCTTACTGTCATCTATTAGCTAGTGCGCTCAAACAATGACATGTCACATTTAGAAGATATATAAGCATTACAAATGTACAGCCTCTCACTTCTGCCAGTATGGATCAGTGATTTTGATGACATCACTCTTCACTTTAGCTTCATCAGATTTCCTGTCCAATCAAATGCTCTCTAGAATCTGAAGCCCCGCCCTGTACATTATGAAAAGATGCTGGTGCTGTGGCTAAAATTGGTCACTTGTTCACATATTTACTATTTTCTACATGGTGAATGGCTCATAGTGCACTATATAGGGGATGGGGAACGATTCAGACAGTGTAAATATGCTTTCCATCAGGGCGAATGAAGTCTGGTTTCATGTTAGTGTGACACGAACCGCCGCAACGCACGCACACAGTCTGCTCCGGTCCAGAGACATGATAGCACAGAGCGGATCATATGCGCAAGTCAGCGCAGACCACAAAATATAACAGACACATTTGAATTCTGCACAGGATGCTATATTTTAAAGTGATATACTTTAATACTTTGATATACTATACTTTGCTCTGTAAGGAGATTGAGGAAACAGCAGCTTTGCCAAGCTGTGCTGTATAAATGCTATTGGCCATTTTAAAAAAGGGGAGGAGCTGTTTGAGGCGTCCCACCCTGTCTTCCTGTTTCAGTGGAAATTACGTCAACACGTTGAATAATGCTGCACGTTTTAAGGCACTTCAATGGGCCTTTAAAGCTTCTCTTTTGTCGACGACAGCCGGTTTATAAGTGCTTCTCATTATCATTTTGCAAAGATGGTGTGTTGCATTTTCAAATGCACATAAGTAACCCAAACTCACAGCACTTGCAGAGTTCATGTGGAGCAATATTTACTGCATATTGCCAAGCCACTGAAAACACTGTTATCAGGAGCTGTTTGAGTGTAAATAAACACAGTGCCACACTTCACTCTAAAACCTGCCTCTGCGATTTGATAACACTAAGCTGTATCACGATTATGGTTTAAGTGTGCAGCCCTGTCTTTAATCACTTGTTGTGTTCTTTGCCTTCCCTCAGATTACCTGTATGTTGGGTCTCCTGTACTTGACTAGCGTAGCCGGTCTCATCGCTTCTTCCGCTGTCATCCACCAGCTCAGCCGTCTTCCCAATACCAGCCACACTTACTTGGACCCGATTAAGCACACATTCATTCAGACACCAGCACTCCTTCCTGACCTCTTGCTGGACATGCCTCGGCCAAACTCAAACCGCCATTGCTGTGTCCTGACCAACGACAGCTTGAAGTTGCAGCCCACCGTTGTGCCAGAGCAGCAGGGTTCTACCTCTTCATCCTATCAGAACGTGGTGCTCTGTCTCTGGGGCTCCATCCTCTCTACTCTCTCCTACTCAAACCCCTCGCCGGACATCCAGCCACAAGACTGTTTGGTATCCGAAGTGATCTGTCGCGGTCACACGGGCAGTTTTCCCCAATTCGCAATAGCTCGCAATGGCTCGACGACTCTTTCCTCTCCATGGTATGCCCGTCTCACGGCACATTGGCTTGGGTTAGGTCAGTTTAGCATAGGCCTGATGTTTCCAGACCCCCATGTTAGCTCTATGCCACCATTTCAAAGACACCCATGTTGCCCAGAGACTACTTTGCCATTTGGGAAATCGCCATCTCTTCTAATGCCCGGTTAGATCAGTCTTATAGCAAAATAAAGCTAAGTTTACATGCGCAGTCAACTCCCTTGGTTTTCCTTGTTGTATATGAACCAGTGTTTGGTTGGTTATAACCGGGTTGTGGTGGGATAGTACGTTGGGAAGAAGGTAGTAAGGAGGTTTATTACAGAAGTGGCATATGCTGATCAACAGTTTGAATTTTGACGCGTGTGATGCAGATGCAGTGCACGCTAATGCAGTATGAACAGGTTTTTTTTCTTCTTCTGTTTGTTACATGAAAAAAAAAAAAAAAAAAAGGGAAGTAGTTACTTAAGTTAACAAAAGGGTCTGCTCTTATGCCGGAAAGTGTGTGCTCTTGTTTTGAACAGTTCGTCTGGCTTTGCGCAACATGCCGATGTACTGAGGGCGGCTGTATTGTTATGAAGTTCCTTCCTGAGAAAGCCTTTATTTTCAAGTTGGGAAATTGTTTGAATTTAAGCCTGGTATATTGTTCACTTGGTTTCAGAGAGGACGGGTAGAAGAAAAGTGAAAAGGGATCAGTTTTACAATGTCAGTTGTACAATTTAGTTTAAGATGCATCTAAGATTTCTAATGTTCAGATAGTTGACCCACAAAAGCGTTCATCATGGAATGCAAACATTTTCTAACGATCCTCAATATTTTGAAATCCTAAAGTAATTACATACTGGAATTGCTGAAGGGGCTAATTCAATAGAATTTGACTTTGCTAATGTTTAATTTGGCTTTATTTTATGTTCTAATGATATATAAATTATATATTAGGATTTGGGCATAGAAAGCACCTGATTTTGTGATCTCTTGCATATCCTCCACCATTTGTTCATGACTTCTATATTTTCATGACTTGTCCCAATTTTGTACATTTTGTATAGAAATTATAAAAGAACATATAGCTGCAACAATGGAAGTAATAAAGATATCTTAATCTTAATCATGGTTTGTATGTCTTATTTATATTTATTTTGTTATATGCAGTAGAAAATGTTTTAAGCATGGATTTGTATATTTGCATATACTACTACTGTTGTATTCACTTTAGGAGCATGATTAATTGCTGTATTTTAATGATGTATGGATGGGGAGATATGGATCGATGGGGGTATGGATAGGGAGATCGATATGGCTAGGGATATAGATAGGGGATATAGATATAGATGGGGAGATCGATGGGTATATGGATAGGGAGATATATGATAGGGATATAGATAGGGAGATCGATGAGGATATGGATAGGGGGAGATCGATATGGCTAGGGATATAGATGGGGGAGATCGATGGGGATCTGGATTGGGGGAGATCGATATGGCTAGGGATATAGCTAGAGGGAGATCGATATGGCTAGGGATATAGATGGGGAGATCGATGGGTATATGGATAGGGGGAGATCGATATGGCTAGGGATATAGATAGAGGGAGATCGATGAGGATATGGATAGGGGGAGATCGATATGGCTAGGGATATAGATGGGGGAGATCGATGGGGATCTGGATTGGGGAGATCGATATGGCTAGGGATATAGCTAGAGGGAGATCGATATGGCTAGGGATATAGATAGAGGGAGATCGATATGGCTGGGGTTATGGATAGGGGGAGATCGATATGGCTAGGGATATAGATAGAGGGAGATCGATATGGCTAGGGATATAGATGGGGGAGATCGATGGGGATCTGGATTGGGGGAGATCGATATGGCTAGGGATATAGCTAGAGGGAGATCGATATGGCTAGGGATATAGATAGAGGGAGATCGATGGGGATATGGATGGGGAGATCGATATGGCTGGGGTTATGGATAGGGGGAGATCGATATGGCTAGGGATATAGATAGAGGGAGATCGATGGGGATATGGATAGGGGGAGATCGATATGGCTAGGGATATAGCTAGAGGGAGATCGATATGGCTAGGGATATAGATAGAGGGAGATCGATATGGCTATGGGATATGGATAGAGGGAGATCGATGGGGATATGGATAGGGGGAGATCGATATGGCTGGGGATATGGATAGGGGGAGATCGATATGGCTGGGGATATGGATAGGGGGAGATCGATATGGCTGGGGATATGGATAGGGGGAGATCGATATGGCTGGGGATATATAGAGATCGATATGGCTGGGGATATAGAGGGGAGATCGATGGGGATATGGATAGGGGAGATCGATATGGCTAGGGATATAGATAGAGGAGATCGATGGGGATATGGATAGGGGGAGATCGATATGGCTGGGGATATGGATAGGGGGAGATCGATATGGCTAGGGATATAGATAGAGGAGATCGATGGGGATATGGATAGGGGGAGATCGATATGGCTAGGGATATAGCTAGAGGGAGATCGATATGGCTAGGGATATAGATAGAGGGAGATCGATGGGGATATGGATAGGGGGAGATCGATATGGCTGGGGATATGGATAGGGGGAGATCGATATGGCTAGGGATATAGATAGAGGGAGATCGATGGGGATATGGATAGGGGGAGATCGATATGGCTGGGGATATGGATAGGGGAGATCGATATGGCTGGGGATATGGATAGGGGGAGATCGATATGGCTAGGGATATAGATAGAGGGAGATCGATGGGGATATGGATAGGGGGAGATCGATATGGCTAGGGATATAGATGGAGGGAGATCGATATGGCTAGGGATATAGATAGAGGGAGATCGATATGGCTAGGGATATGGATAGGGGAGATCGATATGGCTAGGGATATAGATAGGGGAGATCGATATGGCTAGGGATATGGATAGGGGGAGATCGATGGGGATATGGATGGGGGAGATCGATATGGCTAGGGATATAGATAGAGGGAGATCGATATGGCTAGGGATATAGATAGAGGGAGATCGATATGGCTAGGGATATAGATAGGGGGAGATCGATGGGGATATGGATAGGGGGAGATCGATATGGCTAGGGATATAGATAGGGGGAGATCGATGGGGATCTGGATGGGGAGATCGATATAGCTGGGGATATAGATGGGGGAGATCGATATGGCTAGGGATATAGATAGAGGGAGATCGATATGGCTAGGGATATAGATAGAGGGATATGGATAGGGGGAGATCGATTATGGCTAGGGATATAGATAGAGGGAGATCGATGGGGATATGGATAGGGGAGATTGATATGGCTAGGGATATAGATAGGGGGAGATCGATATGGCTAGGGATATAGATAGAGGGAGATCGATGGGGATTTGGATAGGGGGAGATCGATTATGGCTAGGGATATAGATAGAGGGAGATCGATGGGGATATGGATAGGGGGAGATCGATATGGCTAGGGATATAGATAGAGGGAGATCGATATGGCTAGGGATATAGATAGAGGAGATCGATATGACTAGGGATATAGATAGAGGGAGATCGATAGGGATATGGATAGGGAGATCGATTATGGCTAGGATATAGATAGATAGAGGATATGGATGATCGATCGATGGGGATATGGATAGGGGAGATCGATGGGGATATGGATATCGATTATGCTAGGGATATAGATAGAGGGGAGATCGATGGGGATATGGATAGGGATATAGATAGAGGGAGATCGAAAAAGGGATATAGATATGGATAGGGATATAGATAGAGGGACATCGATAGGGATAGGGATATAGATAGAGGAGATAGATAGGGATAGGGATATGGATATAGGGATATAGATATATATATAGATAGATAGATAGATAGATAGATAGATAGATAGATAGATAGATAGATAGATAGATAGATAGATAGATAGATAGAGATACCCTCATGTCACGATACTGAACTCACGATACAATATTATCACAATTTTCCAAGGTAAAAGGTTAACATAAAAGGTAGTGTTGATTAAAATGTTAAATTGGGTTTTACATTGGGGGTGAAAATGAATAGCCTTGGACTTGGTGCTGGTACCCAAAGCACAGGACAGTGTGACACCAGAATAAAACAGATCTATGATTGTGGAGCTCAAAATGCACAATTATTTTAGATGAATACGCTTGCACTTTTCACTGACTAGATATATTTAAAATAATGTAGGCCACTTTTTACTGGTAACGTAAGACATTCGGGCATTATCAGGACCCACAAACATTCCCCCATTATTCAGCATCACTACATTAAACTACTATACATACTGACACTAAAACTATTTATTTTGGATGAACTATACACAACACATATGGTCACTCTCCACGATACATACTGCACATATTTATGCAATACTTTTAAAACAGGAACATCATTCTTTAAAAGACTGACCTTGTCAGTTATTTTTTTATTTTAAGGAAATTGTTAAAAAACAAATTTAACGACTCAATATTTCAAGCAATCTCAAAGGCATGTCTTGGCTTTTGGCAGGTGTGGCATAAAGTTAATTTTGGACCCTTCATGAAGGAATGGGTGGTCGCGCGCATATCACACAGGCCACGCGCTATTTTTGGAACAACCTGTGCGCGCTCCTACATGCCAGCTCTCGTGTAGTCTGTCAGAGTCAAACCAGACACCTTTACGCGACATTTAACAGGACTCGTACGGCAATCTCCTAAAATAGGTAGTCGTCTTTTCAGTAGAGCGTCGTCGCTTTGTCTGTGCATCGGTCCTGCTGCGTTTAGAGGCAGCGTTGTGTCTTAAATAACCGACCTCAGTTGATCCTAATATAGCTCGGGTGAAGCGGGATCAGCGGGCATGCGCAGGACAAGCAGATGTGCACGGAGAAGCTCGGCCGTAGTGCACACGCACAAATGGACACTGGCACGCAGGTAAGCGACAGCAGGTAATAGACCTTCTCTTGCGGGTGTAAATCAGCGTCTGATGCATGCGTTAAAATAACAATAATGAGAGAATGAAAACATGCAGGGCAGCTGAGCTCAACGTAAACAACGTTAATGCCATATTTGTTACACTGTTGGTGCTACTGTGGTATTACCTTTTTGTTGTTGTTGTTGTTGTTGTTGTTGAAATGTAACCATGGTGGTTTGGAAGCCTAGTGACGCATGAATTTTAATAGTATGGTATACATTAAAGTACTATAATACTACCATTTCACTGTACACACTCAGGAAAAAAGGTACAATGACTTGCAGTTGAAATCCGACTTTTTTCGACAAAAGTGGACACTTATTGAAATGTATTTGCTTGAAGGACACTAATACATTGATGTTTAAACCATGCTGGTAATTTTCCAATATGAGGTGCATTTACCAAACTGCTGTCATATTTGTATATGTTTATTTACTTTCTTTTGTTTGTTTGTCTGATTGTTTGTTTGTTCATGTATTGGTTAAAAAAAAAAAAAGTTCAATAAAAACACAGTTCAATAAAAAGGAAAAAAGGTACGATGCTGTCACTGGGGCGGTACCCTAAGGTACAAAAGTGAAAAGGTACCTTTGTACCTTACTCACCCCTTAAAGGTAAGCATCAGTACTTTAAGAGAGCGTATTAGTACCTTAAAGTTACATATTAGTACTTTATCAGTACCTTAAAGGTAAGCATCAGTACTTTAAGAGAGTATATTAGTACCTTAAAGTTACATATTAGTACTTTAAGAGAGTGTATTAGTACCTTAAAGGTAAGCATCAGTACTTTAAGAGAGTGTATTAGTACCTTAAAGTTACATATTAGTACTTTAAGAGAGTGTATTAGTACCTTAAAGGTATCAGTACTTTATCAGTACTTTAAGAGAGTGTATTAGTACCTTAAAGGTAAGCATCAGTACTTTAAGAGAGTATATTAGTACCTTAAAGGTAAGCATCAGTACTTTAAGAGAGTGTATTAGTACCTTAAAGGTACATATCAGTACTTTAAGAGAGTGTATTAGTACCTTAAAGGTAAGCATCAGTACTTTAAGAGAGTGTATTAGTACCTTAAAGGTAAGCATCAGTAAAGAGTACATATTAAAGGTAAGCATCAGTACTTTAAGAGTATATTAGTACCTTAAAGTTACATATCAGTACTTTAAGAGTCGTATTAGTACCTTAAAGGTAAGCATCAGTACTTTAAGAGAGCGTATTAGTACCTTAAAGGTAAGAGTGTATTAGTACCTTATTACATATTAGTACTTTAAGAGAGTGTATTAGTACCTTAAAGGTAAGCATCAGTACTTTAAGAGTACTTTTAAAGTTACATATACTTTAAGAGAGTAGTACCTTAAAGGTAAGCATCAGTACTTTAAGAGAGTATATTAGTACCTTAAAGTTACATATTAGTACTTTAAGAGAGTGTATTAGTACCTTAAAGTAAGCATCAGTACTTTAAAGTGCGTATTAGTACCTTAAAGGTACTTTAGTACTTTAAGAGAGTGTATTAGTACCTTAAAGGTAAGCATCAGTACTTTAAGAGAGTATATTAGTACCTTAAAGTTACATATCAGTACTTTAAGAGAGTGTATTAGTACCTTAAAGGTACATATCAGTACTTTAAGAGAGTGTATTAGTACCTTAAAGGTACATATCAGTACTTTAAGAGAGCGTATTAGTACCTTAAAGGTAAGCATCAGTACTTTAAGAGAGCGTATTAGTACCTTAAAGGTAAGCATCAGTACTTTAAGAGAGTATATTAGTACCTTAAAGTTACATATCAGTACTTTAAGAGTGCGTATTAGTACCTTAAAGGTAAGCATCAGTACTTTTTAAGAGAGTTAAGTACCTTAAAGGTAAGCATCAGTACTTTAAGAGTGTAAGTACCTTATTACATATTAGTACTTTAAGAGAGTGTATTAGTACCTTAAAGGTAAGCATCAGTACTTTAAGAGAGTATATTAGTACCTTAAAGTTACATATTAGTACTTTAAGAGAGTGTATTAGTACCTTAAAGGTACATATCAGTACTTTAAGAGAGCGTATTAGTACCTTAAAGGTACATATCAGTACTTTAAGAGAGCGTATTAGTACCTTAAAGGTAAGCATCAGTACTTTAAGAGAGCGTATTAGTACCTTAAAGGTAAGCATCAGTACTTTAAAGGTGTGTATTAGTACCTTAAAGGTACATATCAGTACTTTAAGAGAGCGTATTAGTACCTTAAAGGTACATATCAGTACTTTAAGAGAGCGTATTAGTACCTTAAAGGTAAGCATCAGTACTTTAAGAGTGCGTATTAGTACCTTAAAGGTAAGCATCAGTACTTTAAGAGTGTGTATTAGTACCTTAAAGGTAAGCATCAGTACTTTAAGAGGTATTAGTACCTTAAAGTTACATATTAGTACTTTAAGAGAGTGTATTAGTACCTTAAAGGTACATATCAGTACTTTAAGAGAGCGTATTAGTACCTTAAAGGTAAGCATCAGTACTTTAAGAGAGTGTATTAGTACCTTAAAGGTAAGCATCAGTACTTTAAGAGAGCGTATTAGTACCTTAAAGGTAAGCATCAGTACTTTAAGAGTGTGTATTAGTACCTTAAAGGTACATATCAGTACTTTAAGAGAGTGTATTAGTACCTTAAAGGTAAGCATCAGTACTTTAAGAGAGCGTATTAGTACCTTAAAGGTAAGCATCAGTACTTTAAGAGTGTGTATTAGTACCTTAAAGGTACATATCAGTACTTTAAGAGAGTGTATTAGTACCTTAAAGGTAAGCATCAGTACTTTAAGAGAGCGTATTAGTACCTTAAAGGTAAGCATCAGTACTTTAAGAGTGTGTATTAGTACCTTAAAGGTACATATCAGTACTTTAAGAGAGCGTATTAGTACCTTAAAGGTAAGCATCAGTACTTTAAGAGGCGTATTAGTACCTTAAAGGTAAGCATCAGTACTTTAAGAGAGCGTATTAGTACCTTAAAGGTAAGCATCAGTACTTTAAGAGTGTGTATTAGTACCTTAAGGGTACATATCAGTACTTTAAGAGAGTGTATTAGTACCTAAATTCAGTACTTTAAAGTTATTAGTACCTTAAAGGTAAGCATCAGTACTTTAAGAGAGTGTATTAGTACCTTAAAGGTACATATCAGTACTTTAAGAGAGTGTATTAGTACCTTAAAGGTAAGCATCAGTACTTTAAGAGAGCGTATTAGTACCTTAAAGGTAAGCATCAGTACTTTAAGAGAGTATATTAGTACCTTAAAGTTACATATTAGTACTTTAAGAGAGTATATTAGTACCTTAAAGTTACATATTAGTACTTTAAGAGAGTGTATTAGTACCTTAAAGGTACATATCAGTACTTTAAGAGAGCGTATTAGTACCTTAAAGGTACATATCAGTACTTTAACAGAGTGTATTAGTACCTTAAAGGTAAGCATCAGTACTTTAAGAGAGCGTTAGTACCTTAAAGGTAAGCACCTTAAAGGTAAGCATCAGTACTTTAAGAGAGTGTATTAGTACATATTAGTACTTTAAAGAGTATTAGTACCTTAAAGTTACATATTAGTACTTTAAGAGAGTGTATTAGTACCTTAAAGGTACATATCAGTACTTTAAGAGAGTGTATTAGTACCTTAAAGGTAAGCATCAGTACTTTAAGAGAGCGTATTAGTACCTTAAAGGTACATATCAGTACTTTAACAGAGTGTATTAGTACCTTAAAGGTACATATCAGTACTTTAAGAGAGCGTATTAGTACCTTAAAGGTACATATCAGTACTTTAACAGAGTGTATTAGTACCTTAAAGGTAAGCATCAGTACTTTAAGAGAGCGTATTAGTACCTTAAAGGTAAGCATCAGTACTTTAAGAGAGTGTATTAGTACCTTAAAGGTAAGCATCAGTACTTTAAGAGAGTGTATTAGTACCTTAAAGTTACATATTAGTACCTTTTGGTTTTGTACCTTAGGGTACTGCCCCAGTGACAGCAATGACAGTGTACCTCCAATTTTTGTATAAGGGCATTTTTTTTGTACATTTATTTTTTATTTTTTACATGTAATGAAAACTACTGTTTTGATAAATTACGCATATAAACCAGTTATGCATAGTGCACCTTAAAATTCTATCATCATTTACTCTTTAATTTAAAAGTTTTGGGGAATTATTCAAGTCAACATAATGATATTGTCAACATATTTGTTTTTTGGCAGGACGTTTGCCATGAGGACTGTATAATGAATAGCACAGGTAGGACAACGCACATTTCTTAAATCATAAAAATTTGCGTGCAGCACTTTAGGTTCTTATTAAGGCATCTTCAAAATGAAGATGTTGTTTGCTGTCTTCATGTCCCCCCAGACCCTGATCCGAATGCAGAAGCTTATATGAACTTCATGAAGAAACACTGTTGTTATGATGCGATTCCCACCAGCTGCAAACTGGTCATTTTTGACACCTCACTGCAGGTTGGGATGGAGTAAATTTCCTGGGTGTAACAGAAAATGTTATCATGTGATTGTCACTGACAATATATTTGTTTCGTGGAGTTGAACACGCACATCTATTGTATCGACACAGGTGAAGAAGGCCTTCTTTGCTCTGGTTGCGAACGGCCTGAGAGCGGCCCCTCTCTGGGACAACAAACTGCAGAGATTTGTGGGTAAGACTGACCCCGCTGAGCCTGTGCATATTATTTTTATCTATATGAATTGTTCTCTTTCGTAGTGTTTACTTCATCTCCTTGCCATTTTCCCAGGTATGCTGACAATCACAGATTTTATCAATATTCTTCATCGTTATTACAAGTCACCTATGGTGGGTTGCGATCCCTGCCTCTTCCCTTGTGTTGTTGTCCTTCATTGTTTGAGTCATATTGATTTTTGCATTGACTTTCTACATAATGCTGCATGAATCAGATACAGATATTGTTTCTTTGTTAGTTGATAATATAAAGTGCCTTGAAATAGTATTTAATATTCAAGCTGATATCTCTTGAGCTTTTGATTTGTAAATCAGTCTCCTCTGTAATAGTTCAGCCCAGCAAAAAAAGAAAATGATAGACTATTAAAGAATCTTCGGTTGCACTTTATTTGGTCCCACTTTATATTAGGTGACTTTACTAACATGTACATTAATAATTTGATACAGTTAACTTATTGTGTACATACGTTTTTGCATTGTACTTATATTTTTAAAAATACCTGCATGTAATTACAGCTGTAATTCATTTCTGTATATACAAACCTGATTCCAAAAAAGTTGGGACACTGTACAAATTGTGAATAAAAAGAGAATGCAATGATATGGAAGTTTCACATTTCAATATTTTGTTCAGAATACAACATAGATGACATATCAAATGTTTAAACTGAGAAAATTTATCATTTTAAGGGAAAAATTATTAAAAAAATTTCCAGAGGAAAATTTTAAATTTCATGGCATCAACACATCTCAAAAAAGTTGGGACAAGGCCATGTTTCCCACTGTGTGGAATCCCCTCTTCTTTTTATAACAGTCTGCAAACGTCTGGGGACTGAGGAGACAAGTTGCTCAAGTTTAGGAATAGGAATGTTGTCCCATTCTTGTCTAATACAGGCTTCTAGTTGCTCAACTGTCTTAGGTCTTCTTTGTGGCATCTTCCTCTTTATGATGCTCCAAATGTTTTCTATTGGTGAAAGATCTGGACTGCAGGCTGGCCATTTCGGTAACCGGATCCTTCTTCTACGCAGCCATGATGTTGTAATTGATGCAGTATGGTCTGGCATTGTGATGTTGGAAAATGCAAGGTCTTCCCTGAAAGAGACGACGTCTGGATGGGAGCATATGTTGTTCTAGAACTTGGATGTACCTTTCAGCATTGATGGTGCCTTTCCAGATGTGTAAGCTGCCCATGCCACACGCACTCATGCAACCCCATCCCATCAGAGATGCAGGCTTCTGAACTGAGCGCTGAGAACAACTTGGGTTGTCCTTGTCCTTTTTAGTCCGGATGACATGGCGTCCCATTTTTTCCAAAAAGAACTTCAAATTTTGTTTGGTCTGACCACAGAACAGTTTTTCACTTTGCCACAGTCCATTTTAAATGAGCCTTGGCCCAGAGAAAACGCCTGCGCTTCTGGATCATGTTTAGATATGGCTTCTTTTTTGACCTATAGAGTTTTAACCGGCAACGGCGAATGGCACGGTGGATTGTGTTCAAGTTTTCTGGAAGTATTCCTGAGCCCATGTTGTGATTTCCATTACAGTAGCATTCCTGTATGTGATGCAATGCCGTCTAAGGGCCTGAAGATCACGGGCATCCAGTATGGTTTTCCGGCCTTGACCCTTACGCACAGAGATTGTTCCAGATTCTCTGAATCTTTGGATGATATTATGCGCTGTAGATGATGATAACTTCAAACTCTTTGCAGTGTTTCTCTGAGAAACTCCTTTCTGATATTGCTCCAGTATTTTTGGCCACAGCATTGGGGGAATTGGTGATCCTCTGCCCATCTTGACTTCTGAGAGACACTGCCACTCTGAGAGGCTCTTTTTATACCCAATCATGTTGCCAATTGACCTAATAAGTTGCAAATTGGTCCTCCAGCTGTTCCTTTTATGTACATTTAACTTTTCCGGCCTCTTATTGCTACCTGTCCCAACTTTTTTGGAATGTGTAGCTCTCATGAAATCCAAAATGAGCCAATATTTGGCATGACATTTCAAAATGTCTCACTTTCAACAGTTGATATGTTATCTATATTCTATTGTGAATAAAATATAAGTTTATGAGATTTGTAAATTATTACATTCCTTTTTTTATTCACAATTTGTACAGTGTCCCACCTTTTTTGGAATTGGGTTTGTACATCTACATTGACCTTTCCTTACTTAGTTTTAACCCACCCTTAAACCTGCCCAAACCACCAAACCTGTCCCTAACCTTACCCATAAAGTGTTTTGCAATACAAAGTAAACACAATGTCTGGCCAATCTCCATTGACAAGCGTTAACTTCCTTGAAGGCGGGTACTCTGTTGAAGTTTAAAACTGGGAAACGCGCGGGGATCCGCAACAGACTGAGGAAAAGGGCATTCTGCTCGCAAATGTCCAATCCTTGGAGAATAAGATGGACGATCTTAGAGCCAGGATAAGTTTTCAACGGGACATGAGAGACTGTAACATCTATTGTTTATCTGAAACATGGCTCACGCCCACGGTCCCGGACACAGCTGTGACGCCGTCGGAGAACTTCTCTGTTTTTCGGATGGACAGAACAGCCGAGGCCGGTAAATCCAAAGGCGGTGGAGTATGCTTCATGATCAACAAGAAATGGTGCGACCCCAGGAACATCACCATTCTCTCGCGGTCCTGCTCGCCTCATCTGGAACATTTAACAATCATTTGCTGTCCATTCTATCTGCCGAGGGAGTTTTCCTCTGTCGTCACGACCGCCGTTTACATTCCACCACAGGCAGACACAGGGCTGGCTTTATCTGGCCTTCATGATGTTGCCAGCGGCGTCATAAACAAACACCCCGATGCTGCATTCATCGTCGCGGGCGATTTTAACAAAGCAAACCTAAAGAAAGTCTTGCCAAACTTTCACCAGCACGTCTCCTGTCCTACACGGGGAGCAAACACACTGGATCATTGCTACTCTCCGTTTAAGAACACCTATAAAGCGCGGTCACTTCCAGCTTTTGGCAAATCGGATCACGCCGCCATTTTCCTCACACCTGAATACAAACAAAGGCTCGTTCAGGAACCCCCGGTGAGGCGGGAAGTTAAGCATTGGTCACCCCACTCAGAGACCGTGCTACAGGCAGCTCTGGACGATGTTGACTGGGACATGTTCCGAGCGAGTTCAGCTGACGTAAGCGAGTTCACAGATGTGGCGCTTTGCTTCATCAACACGCTTACAGAGCAAGCCACACAAACAATAACAATAACGTCCTTCTCAAATCAGAAACCGTGCGTGGACAATTCAATCCGCGCTGCAGTGAACACACGCACTGCCGCTTACAACGCCGGTCTCCTATCGGGGAATATGACTGAATACAGATCGTCCTGCTACGCTCTCCGACGCGCAGTGAAAGCCGCAAAGCTCCGTTATAAGGATCGAGTGGGGTCTCATTTCCAACTCAACGACTCGCGGCGCAGGTGGCAGGGTCTGAGGTCCATCCGTTCTTTTGGATCTAAATCCTCTGCAGAGCTGAGCTCTGATCCGTCGCTTGTGAATGAGTTAAACTCTTTCTACGCTCGCTTTGATTGTAATCGCGGCAGCGCGACTCCGCCAAGTGGCGCGTCAGAGGGAATCACTCAGAGCAGCAACAACAACGTGATCTCTGTCTCGGAGGATGAAGTTCGGAGGGCACTCAAGCGTGTGGACGTCAGGAAAGCTGCTGGGCCGGATGGTATTTCAGGCCGTGTTCTGTGGTCCTGTGCTGATCAGCTCACCGGGTTGTTTACATCTATCTTTAATGTGTCCCTCGCTACATCTGTGGTCCCCACCTCCTTCAAAAAATCCACCATCATCCCTGTCCCTAAGAACAGTAAACCCTCTTGCCTAAATGACTATCGTCCAGTGGCTCTCACGTCTATAGTCATGAAGGTCTTTGAGAGACTCATTAAAAACACCATTTGCTCCTTCATTCCTGACACTTTGGACCCTCTTCAGTTTGCCTATCGTCCCAATAGATCGACTGAAGATGCCATCTCTCATGTCCTCCACTCCTCCCTCACTCACATCGATAGCAAAAGTGGGAACTACGTATTGTCCTTGTCCTTTTTAGTCCGGATGACATGGTGTCCCAGTTTTCCAAAAAGAACTTCAAATTTTGATTGGTCTGACCACAGAACAGTTTTCCACTTTGCCACAGTCCATTTTAAATAGCCATTTTAAATGGATTGAGGACTTCCTCACTGGCAGGCCTCAGGTGGTGAGAATAGGCCAGTCCACCTCCACCTCCATCACCCTGAGTGTGGGAGCTCCACAGGGCTGTGTCCTGAGTCCCCTGCTCTACTCTCTCTACACACATGACTGTTTGTCCACACACAGCTCCACCTCTATCATCAAATTTGCTGATGATACTGTTGTCCTGGGCCTCATTTCCAACAACAATGAGACGGCATACTTGGACGAGGTGGAGCATCTAACATCATGGTGCCAGGACAACTGTCTCTCTCTGAATGCCCTGCAAAGAGTCGTGCGCTTATCCGAGCGTATCTCAGGGTCAGCTCTCCCGTTTCTGCAGGACGTCTACACCAAACGCTGCAAAGGTAGAGCTACTAAAATCATCAAGGACTCTAATCACCCTGCAAACCCTCATTTCACGCTGCTGCCATCTGGTAAGCGCTTCCGAAGCCTGATGGCCAAAACTGAGAGACTCAGGAGGAGCTCCTTCCCCAGGCCATCAGACTCCTGAACTCAGTCACCTAACATCACGTGACCACGTCAGGATAAACATCGATACACTGACATTGCACTGCACTTTCTGTTCTCGTTGTTACTGTGTAACAACCTGTTATAAACCTGTTTGCACATTATACTCTTTATACATTTGTTAACCACATATTTATAAGTCGACAGTTTACTCACTGCACAGTTTACTCCACTTATTTTATTCCACTTCTTTATTCTTATTTGTTTACTTTTTCCACTTGACTTGATTATTTATAATTCTATATATATATATATATATATATATATATATATATATATATATATATATATATATATATATATATATATATATATATATATATATATATAGTATATTTTATTCTATTTCTATTATAATTTCCTCCTTGTGTTTTTAACTGTGAATTTGCACTGTCCATGGAGCGGACCTGTTTACATTTCACTGCCGGTTGTATATTCTGTATATAACTGTGTATGTGACAAATAAAACTCTTGAATCTTGAATCTTGAACTATTGGATCTGCCCAGAGCGTTGTGGCGTATGTCATATCAAACTAACGCATTTACGACATCAACGTCATCATTCTCAACCACTTCCTCTGTTCGCTGATTGGACCGGTTAAAATATGACTTGAGAAAACCAGAGAATATACTGCAATCCCAGACGGAGTACTGAAGGAATATGAAAATTGAGCGGAAGTACGTAGGAGGGCGGAGCCAGGCTACACAAAAAGCACACTGTACTTATTTTTGTAGTAAGTACATAGTAGTTAAGGACACCTAATATAAAATGTGATCCTTTATATTAAGCATGTGTACGTGCACTAAGAAAGTACTGGTTAATATACGGTAACTACATGGGTTAAGGTTAGGTTTAGGGGTAGGTTCAGGTTATTATCCAGTTATTGTAATTACTATAATAAGTACATAGTATGTACAAGGAACAGGACTAATATAAAGTGCTACTGAATATTCTCATCAGCTTTGACAAAATTTTCAGATATGTGTTTTCTTCTCAATATTTTTAAATATATTTTGTATATACACTACCGCTTAAAAGTTTGGGGTCATTTTTTTTTTTTGAAAGAAAGAAAGAAAGAAAGAAATGAATACTTTTATTCAGTAATAAAAAGGATGTATTAACAAAAGTGACAATGGAGACATTTATAATGTTACAGTTTATATTTTCAATAGATTTCATTTACCTTCTGTTATTTTTACCAGTAAGCAGCGCAACTGTTTTCAACATTGATCATAATAATAATAATAAGAAGAAGAAGAAATGTTTCTTCATCAGCGTATTAGAATGATTTCTGAAGGATCATGTGACACTGAAGACAAGAGAAATAATGCAGAAAACACTTAAATTAAATTGTAATATTTCACAATATAACTCTTTTTACTGTATTTTTGTGTACAGTATCAGTTGAAAAATCTTATTGACCTCAAACCTTTGATCAGTAGTCAAATTTATATATATATATATATATATATATATATATATATATATATATATATATATATATATATATATATATATATATATATACTGTATAATTATTATATATTTTATAAGTGTTTTTTTCTCTTGTAGGTTCAGATCTATGAACTAGAGGAGCACAAGATTGAGACATGGAGAGGTGATTCATTTCAAAGTAAATAATCTAATAAATAATAAACTCCACAGATGATGTTGGGATGTTGTCTAGCACAGATATAATGACGGTCATTGCCAGTTTTGTCAAATGAATTCTCTCTTAAAGGACTCAGGGTTTAACTTACTAAAGCATTTAATATGTAAAGGCCTGGTTTCACAGACAGGGCTTAGATAAAGGCAGAATTAGGCCTTAGTTCAATTAGGACAGATAAGTGACTTTTATAAATGTGCCTTAGAAAAATATTTCTGATGCCAGACAAAACAATGGCACATATTTCAAGATCAGTTCAGTTAAAACAGCTCAAACATGCTTTTTAGTCTGGACTATCTTGTCTGTGAAACCGTGGGGAAATATTTTGCTGAATCAAAAAGGAAAAAAAAATTGATTGGACACTTTTTCCTTTAGTGGAAGAGGAAAAGAGTGAAATCAAAATGGACTAGTTTTTTTTTTTTTTTTTTTAAGCATTCTTTACATCACCGCAGATGTTAGGATGACATATTTAGTATTGAAACATTATCAGTCTGGCTGTATCTCAGCAGGGCTCGATATATCTCATGCAGCTGTCATTGACTGTCATTGTGTGGTTATAGGGCAAATTTACTGCATAGTGTTACCTGAGATGAACGACTTGCATTTGATTTTTTTCCCCCAATGTTTTTCTGTTTCTCTTGTCATGTGCTCTGTCTTTCTGTAGACATCTATCTGCAATATCACGATCAATATCTCATCAGTATCACACCTGATGCGAGGTATTATAAGTTTACAGGCACAGTTTAAGTTTTGTAGGTGGTGCCAGGGTTGCATGTTTTTTATACCTAAGAATTGTAATCGTAATTCATATATAAGATGCAAAATAGATATTTTCATAAAAATAGATGTTTACACTACCATTCAAAATGTTGAGGTCTGTAAGAAAGCATGTTAAATGTTTAAAATATATTATATATACAATTTAAAACATGTTTCCTAATTGAATACATTTTAAATTCCTGTGATTAGTGTCAAATAATTCAGAAATCATAGATATTATGCTGATTTGCTGCTCAAGAAACATTTTGTCACGGCACACAAGGGAAATCACAGGCGGGAGGCAGAGATGCAGGATCCAAATAAAAAAAAAAATCAAAACAGGACTGGCAAAACCACAGAGAACAGGGAACATCATACACCTGCAACACCAAACAACGACCGACAGAGAATCAGATAAAACAAGGGCTATAAATACACAGGAATGACTAGCTGAACGAGATAACAAGGGGTGTGGAAATGGGAAAACACACAATCAACATGAAAAACTACAAAGAACTACAAAAACTCCACAGGAAACAGGAAACAGAAAATAACAATGCACAGAGAACTACAACATAAAAGTCCAGACACAAACAGATGTGACACATTTCTTGTATTATTATCAATGTTGAAAACAGTGGTGCTGCTTACAAGACGTGCCATTTTTGCATGTGTCCCTTTAAATGCAAATGAGCTGCTGCTCCCGGCCCCTTTCAAGAAGAGGGTGGAGCTTCAAGCAGCTCCGATTACCTCACACAGACATAGTGTTGCCAGAGGTACGATAATTATCGTATTTGTACAATAATTTTGTCCTCTGTACGATGTACAATCAATAATTAAAAAAATCCCATAATGTACAATCATTTCAGAATTTTGTGACACCTCAAATGATGGTCATTGTAATCATAGGGACTCGATCATACTCATTGATCTAGCTGTGGATCCTACATCTACCATCATGAATGATTGTGAGGAGAACGTGAACGTGGTGTTACGCATGTCTTCCATCTTATCTCATGTTACGTCTTCTCGGCCAATCATTGTGGAGAACTTTCTCTCACGAGCACAAGTTAACTTTCCTGCCGCGGCGCTTAGGTCAGTTGTTTCCAAGCTGAGGTCGACAGTTTAGCAATAGAAAATGAGTGCTGAAAAGGAAGGGGAAGACGGGAGAGGCAAAGAGGAAGGTTAAATAGCTATTTATCTATTGTGGTAATTTGTAGGTTGTGTCAAAAAGTTGTTGGTCTATATAAATAGCTGTATTCTGTATGTTTGACTTGTGTACGATAATTTTCAGCTTCTGGTAAGATACTTGGACATTTCCAATCTCGCAACACTGGACAGACACGCAAAAGGTCAGAAACTGTTCAACCTTTTATGTTCATACCGGAGTCGGACAATGATGGAGAGACTCAAGAAGAAGTGACAACATGTAGAATGAGACAGGACGTTTCTGAATGGTTAGTTGATGAATTGATGTAGCTGATGTAGAGTTAACTATCTTCAAGTCATTGATTAGCATATTCTGTCATGGTAATCTATAAATCGCTTGTGTGGGAACTGTTGTAAGATCAGAGCCAGAGAATATCTGATGCATGAAGATAGAACATGTATAGTTTATTTTAATTACAGTTATAACTTATGTTGTCATCTTGCTTTTATGACATACTATTGCATTTGTGTTATGCACTGTATTGTGATAAATGTGAAAAGACGGATGCGACAGCTTGAGCAGACTCCCAAATATGCTGCTACAACAACTCTTCCTCTTCTCAACATGGCCTTTGTTGCGTGTTCCCATGGGCAGGGTTTATGTGAAGTTTAGGGTTTGTGATGTCACTAACCCAGTAGGAAGCTTGTGTAGTCCCTACCAGCCGTTTGTTGTAGTGCTTAAAAAGTGATTTCTGTTCTCCCTTTGCATTGAACTTTGAGCGATGTAACTTTGCAGATGTTGTTTATGCTCAAACAGCAACATTACACACTAACTAAAGTTAAAAACGTGAAATCATAAACAAGAACCCCATTAATATTTTTTAAATACATATTTCTTTGATGAATAGAAAGTTCAAAAGAGCAGCATTTAAATATTAAAATATATCTAAATATTTTATACAATTTTAGATGTCATTACTCTCACTGTCAATCAGTTTAATGCATCACAGCTGAATAAAAGTATTATTTCTTAAAAAAAAAAAAAAATCCTATTGACCCAATAATTTTTTCTGCCCATGCACAGCCTCTTTGATGCCGTCTACTCTTTACTGAAACACAAAATCCACAGGCTGCCAGTCATTGACCCAGAGTCTGGAAATGTCCTTCACATACTGACCCATAAGAGAATCCTCAAGTTCCTTCATTTATTTGTAAGACGAAAAAAATCCTGTTTTGGGCTGTATTTGAAGGCATCATGTTACAGTTCAGCAGGTTTTTGTATAAATATGATTTTCATCTCTAGGAAGCCGCAGTGCCCAAGCCACGCTTCTTGAAGATGCAAATTAAAGATGCAGGAATAGGAACTTTCACAGACATAGCCACAGTCTCACAGACGGCCACTGTGTACGATGCACTTTCTGTGTTTGTTGATCGACGTGTGTCCGCTCTCCCAGTGGTGAATGACGATGGTACACTTAACTCATTAACATAATTCAGAAATTAATGTGTTACAGGACAAAATAAATTTACTTCCCTTTCTTCTGTTTTTTTTTTTGTAGGCAAAGTGGTTGCCCTGTATTCCAGATTTGATGTGATTGTGAGAATCTCTTCTCCTTTTTTAAGTTCAGATATTAAAAGCAGAACTGGCTTAGTGAGAGAACTTGTAACCAATATCTTGTATGATCTCCTGACAGAATCTTGCAGCGCAGAAAACCTACAATAACCTGAGCATGAGCATGCTGGAGGCCGTGCGGAGGAGACGCGGTTATGTGGAAGGAGTCATGAAATGTTACCCTGACGAGACTTTGGAAACTGTTATTGACAGAATAGTCAAGGCAGAGGTAAGGATGTAAATGATGAGAACTGAGGCTGCTCTCATTATTTCTGAGATGTTTCTTTTGGCTAAAGGACTGCAGGTGGAAATCAGCCAGTTGGCTAGTACTGGCACGTTTAGAAATGCTAATTAATGTGTGTTGCCTTTATAAATATGAGTTAAAAAAATTGTTAGAAATAAAAATATATAAATTAATCCACCTCCATCCATCCATTATCTTCCGCTTATCCGGGGCCGGGTCACGGGGGCAACAGTCTAAGCAGAGACGCCCAGACTTCCCTCTCCCTAGCCACTTCCTCCAGCTCTTCCGGGGGAACCCCGAGGCGCTCCCAGGCCAGCCGGGAGACATAATCCCTCCAGCGTGTCCTAGGTCTTCCCCGGGGCCTCCTCCCGGTGGGACATGCCCGAAACACCTCCCCGGGAAGGCGTCCAGGAGGCATCTGAAATAGATGCCCGAGCCACCTCAACTGGCTCCTCTCGATGTGGAGGAGCAACGGCTCTACTCTGAGCTCCTCCCGAGTAACTGAGCTTCTCACCCTATCTCTAAGGGAGTGCCCAGCAACCCTGCGGAGAAAGCTCATTTCGGCCGCCTGTATCCGGGATCTTGTCCTTTCAGTCATGACCCACAGCTCATGACCATAGGTGAGAGTAGGAACGTAGATTGACCGGTAAATCGAGAGCTTCGCCTTACAGCTCAGCTCCTTCTTCACCACGACAGACCGGTACATCGACCGCATTACTGCAGAAGCTGCACCGATCCATCTGTCAATCTCCCGTTCCATCCTTCCCTCACTCGTGAACAAGACCCCAAGATACCTGAACTCCTCCACCTGAGGCAAAATCTCTCCACCAACCTGAAGTGGGCAAGCCACCCTTTTCCGACTGAGAACCATGGCATCGGATTTGGAGGTGCTGATTCTCATCCCAGCCGCTTCACACTTGGCTGCAAACCGCCCCAGTGCACACTGAAGGTCCTGGTCTGAGGAGGCCAACATGACAACGTCATCCGCAAAAAGCAGCGACGAAATCATGTAGTTCCCAAACCGGACACCCTCCGGCCCTTGGCTGCGCCTAGAAATTCTGTCTATAATAATTATGAACAGAACCGGTGACAAAGGGCAGCCCTGCTGGAGTCCAACATGCACTGGGAACAAGTCCGACTTGCTGCCGGCAATGCGGACCAAGCTCCTGCTCTGGTCGTACAGGGACCAAACAGCCCTAAGCAAGGGGCCCCGGACCCCATACTCCCAGAGCACCCTCCACAGGACACCACGAGGGACACAGTCGAATGCCTTCTCCAAATCCACAAAACACATGTGGATTGGTTGGGCAAACTCCCATGAACCCTCCAGCACCCTGGAAAGGGTATAGAGCTGGTCCAGTGTTCCACGACCGGGACGAAAACCACACTGTTCCTCCTGAATCCGAGGTTCCACTATCGGCCGAATTCTCCTCTCCAGTACCCTGGCATAGACTTTCCCGGGGAGGCTGAGAAGTGTGATCCCTGTAGTTGGAACACACTCTCCGGTCCCCCATCTTGAAAAGAGGGACCACCACCTTGGTCTGCCAGTCCAGAGGCACTGTCCCCAACCGCCACGCGATGTTGCAGAGGCGTGTCAGCCAAGACAGCCCCACAACATCCAGAGACTTGAGGTACTCAGGGCGGATCTCATCGACCCCCGGTGCCTTGCCACAGAGGAGCTTTTTAACTACCTCGATGACTTCAGCCCGGGTGATGGATGAATCCACCTCTGAGCCCTCAGCCACTGCTTCCTCAATGGAAGACGTGTTGGTGGGATTGAGGAGATCCTCAAAGTATTCCTTCCACCGTCCGACGATATCCCCAGTTGAGGTCAACAGCTGCCCATCTCCACTGTAAACAGTGTTGGTAGGGCACTGCTTCCCCCTCCTGAGGCGCGAACGGTTTGCCAGAATCTCTTCGAGGCCAACCGATAGTCTTTCTCCATGGCCTCACTGAACTCCTCCCAGGCCCGATTTTTTGCCTCCACAACTATCCGGGCTGCAGTCCGCTTGGTCTGCCTGTACCCGTCAGCTGCCTCAGGAGTCCCACAAGCCAACCAGACCCGATAGGACTCCTTCTTCAGCTTGACGGCATCCCTTACTTCCGGTGTCCACCACCGGGTTCGGGATTTCCGCCGACAGGCACCGGAGACCTTACGCCACAGCCCGAGCAGCCGCGTCGACAAGGGAGGTGGAGAACATGGTCCACTCGACTCAATATCGCCAGACTCCTCGGATCCGGTCAAAGCTCTGTCGGAGGTGGGAGTTGAAGATCTCTCTGACAGGGGCTCGCCAAACGTTCCCAACAGACCCTCACAGTACGCTTGGGTCTCCCGAGTCTGTCTAGCTTCC
Source organism: Paracanthobrama guichenoti (assembly GCA_018749465.1). Classification (NCBI taxonomy): domain Eukaryota; kingdom Metazoa; phylum Chordata; class Actinopteri; order Cypriniformes; family Gobionidae; genus Paracanthobrama; species Paracanthobrama guichenoti. The sequence continues at coordinate 4,726,658 of CM031943.1, forward strand.
TCCCCACCATCGGATCCAACTCACCACCAGGTGGTGATCAGTTGACAGCTCCGCAGCTCTCTTCACCCGAAAGTGTCCAAGACATACGGCCGGAGTCAGATGAGACGACCACAAAGTCGATCATCGACCTCCGGTCTAGGGTGTCCTGGTGCCACGTGCACTGATGGACACCCTTATGCTTGAACATGGTGTTCGTTATGGATAAGCCATGGCTAGCACAGAAATCCAATAACAGAACACCACTGGTTCAGATCAGGGGCCGCTCCTCCCAATCACGCCTCCAGGTATCACTGTCACTGCCCACGTGTGCGCTGAAGTCCCCAGTAGAATGATGGAGTCTCCAGTTGGAGCACTTTCCAGCACCCCTCCCAGAGACCCCATTAGGGCAGGTACTCCGCACTGCCGCTTGGGCCGTGAGGCACATACGACAGTGAGAGACCTATCCCCTACCCGAAGGTGCAGGGAAGCGACCCTCTCATTCACCGGGTTGAACTCCAACACATGGCAGCTAAGCTGGGGGGCTATAAGCAAACCCACTCCAGCCCGCCGCCTCTCACCATGGGCAACTCCAGAGTGGTAGAGAGTCCAGCCTCTCTCAAGAAGAGCCCAAGCTGTGCGTGGAAGTGAGCCCAACTATCTCTAGCCGGTACCTCTCAACCTCCCGCACAAGCTCAGGCTCCTTCCCCGCCAGCGAGGTGACATTCCATGTCCCTAAAGCCAGTTTCCGTGTCCAGAGATTGGGTCGTCGGGGGCCTAGCCTTCGACTGTTGCCCGATCCACTATGCACCGGCCCCATATGATCCCTCCCGCAGGTGGTGAGCCCACGGGAGGGTGGCCCCACGTCGCCGCATACGAGCCCCAACCCCGGGCCTGGCTCCAGGGTGGGGCCCCGGCTGCGCCATGCCGGGCGACGTCTCAGTCCTTGTTTTAATTAGACTCACACTGGGTTTTGTGAACTTAATCCACCTCGCATCTCCATATTTTTATTTAATAATTTTTTGTATTTTTTTATTTTGTATTTTAAGTCAAATAAAAAATGCAGAATGTTTCCTGTGATGGGTAGGTTTAGTGTTATGGGATAGAATATACAGTTTGTACCGTATAAAAATCATTATGTCTATGGAAAGTCCCCATAAACACAACGTGTGTGTGTGTGTGTGTGTGTGTGTGTGTGTGTTTTTCTGAGATGTTTTATGTTGGCTCTGTGTCCAGGTCCATAGGCTGGTGCTTGTGGACAGAGATGACGTGGTTCGGGGAATAATCTCTCTCTCAGACCTGCTGCAGGCCATAGTCTTATCTCCAGCAGGTATTGATGCTCTGTTTTCCTAACCTCAGAGGATATGTTTTCTCCTGTTCCCTCATCTAACCAGCACTAGTATCCAGGTAGGCTTTACTCTGCCTTCCCAGCATAGCTTTGCACAACACATGCATTGCTACTGCATACAGTACAAGTCAAACGTCTGCACACACCTACTCATTCTTTATTAGGACTACATTTTAGATTAGACTACATTTAATAATAATAATTAAAATACAAATAACAATATCATTTTTTTCTGAATATAATTATGATATATAATAATAATGCTTATTTTTATTTATTATTATAATATGGAATTTCTATCATATAGAAATTCATACATATGCCTAATTTATATTTGTCTACAAAGCACATTTACTGCATTTAAGCATAAAGCATAAAATCGTGGAAAAACATGAATTCATTCAGGTGTGTTTAAATGTTTTACTAGTACTGGTAAATTACACCACAGTATTATGTTTCTTTATTAATATACTCATAATCGTTACTGTATGTGATATCGTCTGATCATGTTATGTCTTCTGTTATGTAAAGCTCCAGCACCCATGAATCACAGCCACTCCTAATACATTTTGACCCCCACAGTGCTGATGCATTTTCTCTCTCCTTTCGGGTATTCACAACCAGTGAGCAATGAAAATAACTGAAAACGCCTGTATGCAATACTAATCATAGAAAATTGCTGATGAATAGCGACTCCCCGCATGCTTTATGCATGTGCGTGACCTCTTTGTTGCTTGTATGAGTATGTGAATGTTTGAGAATACCCTGGTAGCTCAGGGCTGTGACCCTGGGTCCCTTTGTTACGGTCATTTAACACCAGGGCGGTTGGAAACACAGTATAATGTCAACAAACAGCCACTGGTCCAGACCACTTACTTCTCAGTGCTGATACTGTGGTTGATCCGCAAAGTATTCGAAAGAAAACCATGGTATTATACAGTGGTGATATCATTCAACTCTTTTAAGTGTATTCTCTTATCCGGTTTCAGATATTCAACGAGGATAAAATATGACCGCGAGCAAGAATGAAGAAAGGATCTGTTTTTTACATGATACATTTACACTGTCAAATTTCATGGATTATGTAGAGTTATATAATATATTAAACTACATGTTTCTCATTTAACTGAGAGATGTATGATGAGTACTGACAAAGATAATTGTTGCTTTAAGTTTCTATGTATGAGTGAGCACACAAGGCCTGGGATTTTGATCAAATTGATCATCTAGTTTGCCTTTTTGTGCTGCTATGAAATGTATAGTCAGATTATCATGTTTTTTTCTAATAAACAATTCCTTGTGCTCTTTTTTTTTTTTTTTTTTGCCTGATTGCCCACTCCACAAATAACAAGAAATATGAAAGCTAAAAACCAGAAAGAACATCTGTTGCAACCATTGGACATCAAATGTCACCTATTAATAACTGTTTCCTATGAAACAAGGACACAAAGTGAATACTGTATCCCACAAAATAAAATCATTTCTGTTGCCAATCCTAACCATCTGTTGCATTATAGCTGCTTATTCTATTTCTGAATTAATAAAATAAACTTCTTAATAAATTAAGCAAACTATTTTTGTCTAAACAATTTTATATTAAGTATTTAATAATAATTATATTTACATATATTACATATATTTTATTTAAATCTTAATAAAATATCTTAGTTTATTCAATAACATTAAATATAGTTACATTGAAATAGTTATATTTTAAATTATTTATATAAATAAAATTCTATATTTCTAGATTAATTATTACATGCTACAACTGTCAATAAAAACAAATAATATTTGGTAAACAATATAAACATTAATAAATGAAACTTGAATTATATGTAAAATAAATATGTTTAATTAATAAAGTCCAATTTTATTTTAAGTGTCAATAGTGTTATTGAAATATTTAATGAAAAAAACATTGAAATAGTTATATTTTCAATTCTTTGTATAAATACAATTCTAAAAAAATGCTATAAATATATCAATACAACAAATAATATTTAGTAATTAAACAGTAGACGTATTAATAAATTAAACTGTGAAATAAATACAAATATTTTGTTTAATAAAGTATAATTGTATTTGAAGTGTTAATAATATTACTTAAATATTTAATTAGATATAAATATTAAATTAATATAATTACATATGTTTTATTTAAATCTTAATAAAGTAAACATTAAATAATTTATTTAATAACATTAATATAGTTACATTGAAATGGTTATATACAAATCTAATTATTAATTAATACGTACTGTATATATATATATATATATATATATATATATATATATATATATATATATATATATATATATATATATATATATATATATATATATATATATATAAAAGAAATTGTAAATAATATAAATGTCAAGTTCAATCCCCAAATATGTCTGTTTGTGCTGCAGCCAGCAGATGTCACCCATGGGCGCAGTAAACACTGAGCATGTGACACTGTAAGAGCCTGTAAGAGCCACTGTGTTTCTGTTTTTTCTAATAATCCATGACGAGCCTCTCCTGACCAAACCCCGTCATCAACAACACACACAAACAACACTGGTCAAGAGACAATGGCGAGCAGACGGGCCTCGGTGTCTTCCTCGTCGGCGGGTCTGGAGGCCTGGTTCCCCGCGCCCGGCGACGGCGGCAGCAGCGGGGAGGATGAGCCGGAGCTGCGGCGGCTGCGGGAGCGTCTGCGCGGGTGGCTGTCGCAGTGTGAGCCCGCGGTGATCTACGCGCAGCGGCTGCTGGTGTGGGAGAGGCCGCTGCACAGCATCATCGCCGGGCTCGCGCTCAACACGCTGTTTTGGTGAGACACGAATAAAGCTGTTCACTTGGATGGCTCGGTGATAATCCTGACGAGTAGCCAGTAATCTGGTTTATGTGCTCGTTAATAGATGCTTCAGGTCGGAGTTGCACCGTGTTGCTTTTGTGGCAGCTTCGCTACTTTTACCGTGGTATTACTATTACCATTCTATGGACATGTGTTAGGTTTTTAGATGCTACCATTACGGAATACCTTGGTATGTAAATAGAATGGTAATCAATCATAGCATATGTTCAAATTCCATGGTATTACTGTGGGTTTTGGACGTTTATCATAAATATCATGGTGCATGAATATGGCAGTCATCCTGACCTGTACCATAACATTACCACATGTTTACTGTGGCATACTATTACAAAAAGTATTATGGCAGTACCATGGTACGAGACTGTAATATAATGGTACTTTGATATATGCCATGAATGTTTGCCATATTCATATGCAGTACCACAGTATTTACACTGAACACCATTAGACAATTACCAGGGGTAATACCATGTTTGTTTTGGGCATTTATTGTGGTATTACCATCTCTATTATTTTTGTATTAATATTGTATTAAGTATAATATGTGTGTGTGTGTGTGTGTGTCTAGATTATATTGCATTGTATTTATTAATTCTATATATATATATACATACTGTGTTTGATATTGTGGTTGATACTGGGTATATACATACTCCCTTTCGCCTTCAGAACTGCCTTAATTCTACATGGCATTGATTCAACAAGGTGCTGAAAGCATTCTTTAGAAATGTTGGCCCATATTGATAGGATAGCATCTTGCAGTTGATGGAGATTTGTGGGATGCACATCCAGGGCACGAAGCTCCCGTTCCACCACATCCCAAAGATGCTCTATTGGGTTGAGATCTGGTGACTGTGGGGGCCATTTTAGTACAGTGAACTCATTGTCATGTTCAAGAAACAATTTGAGATGATTCAAGCTTTGTGACATGGTGCATTATCCTGCTGGAAGTAGCCATCAGAGAATAGGTACATGGTGGTCATAAAGGGATGGACATGGTCAGAAACAATGCTCAGGTAGGCCGTGGCATTGAAACGATGCCCAATTGGCACTAAGGGGCCTAAAGTGTGCCAAGAAAACATCCCCCACACCATTACACCACCACCACCAGCCTGCACAGTGGTAACAAGGCATGATGGATCCATGTTCTCATTCTGTTTATGCCAAATTCTGACTCTACCATCTGAATGTCTCAACAGAAATCGAGACTCATCAGACCAGGCAACATTTTTCCAGTCTTCAACTGTCCAATTTTGGTGCAAATTGTAGCCTCTTTTTCCTATTTGTAGTGGAGATGAGTGGTACCCGGTGGGGTCTTCTGCTGTTGTAGCCCATCCGCCTCAAGGTTGTGTGTGTTGTGGCTTCACAAATGCTTTGCTGCATACCTCAGTTGTAACGAGTGGTTATTTCAGTCAAAGTTGCTCTTCTATCAGCTTGAATCAGTCGGCCCATTCTCCTCTGACCTCTAGCATCAACAAGGCATTTTCGCCCAAAGGACTGCCGCATACTGGATGTTTTTCCCTTTTCACATCATTCTTTGTAAACCCTAGAAATGGTTGTGCGTGAAAATCCCAGTAACTGAGCAGATTGTGAAATACTCAGACCGGCCCGTCTGGCACCAACAACCATGCCACGCTCAAAATTGCTTAAATCACCTTTCTTTCCCATTCTGACATTCAGTTTGGAGTTCAGGAGATTGTCTTGAGCAGGACCACACCCCTAAATGCATTGAAGCAACTGCCATGTGATTGGTTGATTAGATAATTGCATTGAGAAATTGAACAGGTGTTCCTAATAATCCCTTAGGTGAGTGTGTGTGTGTATATGTGTGTGTGTGTGTGTGTGTGTGTATATGTATATATATGTATGTATAATTACATAATATAAACAATATGTCATATGTTATATTTATTATATAATATATTAATTATTAATAATATAACTATAATATATATGCACACAAAACAACAAAAATTGTTTACTATGGAAATAATACTAAAATTATTTTATTTTTTAATTTTATATATATATATATAATTGTATTATTATCACATATAAGATGTTGCATACATAACTGATTTCTATCGTATGAGTGTGTCATATGTTGTTTTTGAATTGAATGTGATGTGTGTTTTAGGATCCTGTCGTCCACATCTTTGAGACCCCTGTTCCTCCTGAGCGTGTCTCTCATCGGACTGACTCTTCTGGAGCGATGGAAAGACAAGCTGCCACAGATCACTGGTGATGCATGCGCACACTGTACTGTGCTTTTCCTTCAGAGCATCACATACAACGCATAGACACGCACAATATGACTGGGCAACGTAGCTGACGGATAGCGTATATAACATACTGTATGTTTTGCAGAATTAATTACTCAAATGTACTTGCTTTGAAATGCCTTTTGTTAACTGGGAACACAATTTTAACAGTCATGGGTCAAGTAGATGCAAAATATTTAATGTAAAAACAAAAATATGGTAGAAATCTAGTTACAATCAAGGCATGTTTTTACACACAGTTTAATTGATAAACTAAATTAACATAAGGAATAATAATATTGAATTGTTTTTATTTATTTGCAACAATGCATAGTAATGAACAACTATATTCACCTACATTTCAACGAATCCTGAAATAAATGCATTCCATGCTAATCTTAAGCAGCACAACTGTTTGCAACATTGATAGTAATACATGTTTCTAGAGCAGCAAATCCTCACATCAGACTCTGAAAATTACATTTTCAATAAATTACATGGAAAATAATGATGTTAAATTATAATAATTTTTCACAACATTACTGTTTTACTGCATGAAATAAAATCATCCTTGGTCAGCATCAGAGACTACACCGACCTTTGAACCAGAGACGCTTTAAATCAGTGACACTATTACTGTAAAACATCTCTGTGTTGTCACCAAAACAAGGAGGAATTGCATTCCATTTCCAGTAAATGCACAATTTATGATGCTGCTTAATTTGATATCGCCTGCTAAAACATCACAATGTATTTTTTGTGTTATAAGAATTGCTCAGTCATTCACAGTGTGTTGAGGAGCCGCTTTCATTTCGTCCTCGCTCATGTTTGCCCTTCTATTCTCTACAGTGTGGCATCCAGAGGCGTCTGTCATTGAGCGGTATGTGTCTTGAATAATCTCTGCATGCCTCAACAGCACCCCGTCCCTTATGTGTGGACTGCTCACTTTCATAACATTGCCTTTGCTGTATCCTAAGATCGTTTCCTTATTAAATGTGCCCTAACTGTGCAAGTTAATTCGCGCATTTTGTTGTTACAGAGAAACGCTAACGGACCAGCCACGTCTGTTAAGCGTGGAGGAACTCAGCCATCATCTCGCAGAGAGTTACCTCACCTTCAGCCTTTACATCCAAGAAATGCTCCAGTACAAACGGCAAAACCACGGCAAGGTGGGCAGAGGGATTCTGTGACCGAAAAATATTTGAAATGTGTTTTAAAATAACCTCGAAATGATAATTATTCCAAATTCCATGTCATTCCAAACCTGAATTACTTTCCCTTTCTCTAAAAAAAAAAAAAAAAAAGAGATATATTTTTTTTTTTTAAGTAAAATATTTCTCAAGTTTGGGGTCAGTATTTATTTATTTATTTATTTATTTTAAAGAAGGCAATGATGCATTAAACTGATCAAAAGTGACTGTAATGACGTTTATAAAATTGCTAAATATATTTCAAACAAAATGTATTCATCAAAGAATCCTAAATAAATGTCACAGGTTCCACAAAAATATTATACATTTTGAAAATAAGCTTAATAAGAAATATATCACATTAGAATGATTTCTGAAGGGTCATGTGACACTGAAGACTGGCGTAATGATGCTGAAAATTCAGCTTTGATCACAGGAATACATTACATTTGAATAGAAAACCGTTATTACTGTATTTTTGATCTAATAAATGTGGCCTTGGTGAGCATAAGTAACAAAAATATTTTAAAAATCTTACTGACCCCAAACTTTTAAACGGTAGTGTTTGTCCAGAAAGTGTTTACTGATCAGGCTTTGTGTTTCATCTCATCAGTTCTGCATCATGATGTGTTCGGGATGTTTAATGCTGGCCCTGGTTGGACATTACATTCCCGGGGTTATGATCTCCTACATCATATGTGAGCAGACCTCCCTCTGTTGTGTTTCTTTCTTTCCATGTGCTACTTTTACACACACTGCTGCACTTCAACACACAAACTATTCAAGTCCACCTCTGCACTTATATAACATTCGGGTTGTATTTTGCATTGGTACTGTATATTAAAGAAGCTAAATAAAAAGATAATTATATTACTCCAGAAGATCTTGCCAGCAATTCAGTTTGGCTGGGTAAAAAATGCAGTCACATGAAATACAGAAATACAACAGTCTTTATACTGCATGCTACAAAATCTACATACAACCATAACTCAAACAGGTGTCAAGAGTGTAGATGGTAGTATGTTTTCTCCTTTTTAAGTGAATCTCAAGTACATATCTTTTGCGTTAAAGGGTTAGTTCACCCAAAAATGAAAATTCTGTCATTAATTCCTCACCCTCATGTCGTTCGACACCTGTAAGACCTCCGTTCGGAACACAAATGAAGATATTTCTGTTGAAATCCGATGGACCCATAGAAGGTACTAAAGACGTCGTTAAAAGGTCGTTTCAGCGGTTCGGATCGCCAAAGTCACATGATTTCAGCAGTTTGCCGGTTTGACATGTGATCCGAATCATGAATCGATACACTGATTCACAACGCTCCGAAGCTTCATGAAGCAGTGTTTTGAAATCGGCCATCTCTATATAAGTCGTTATTTCGGGGTGTTTTACGCACAACAACTATTCTCGTCGCTTCATAAAATGATTGTAGAACCACTGTAGTGAGATGGACTTTGTAACGATGTCTTTAGTACCTTTTATGGGTCTTGAGAGAGGAAATGACATTGCTGCCAAATGTGCCAATGGAGGCCTTTCTGAGCTCTCGGCTTTCAACTAAAATATCTTCATTTGTGTTCCAAAGATGAACGGAGGTCTTACGGGTGTCAAACGACATGAGGGTGAGGAATTAATGACAGAATTTTCATTTTTGGGTGAACTATCCCTTTAAGAGAAAGGGTCATTCATTTTTTTTTTTTTTTATAAATGGAACTAATTCAGGTTCAGTGGTGAATATTGAAGACTTCAAATAAATATTTCATCATGTCACATTTCTGGGTACACTACTGTTCAAAAGTTTGGGGTTGGGAAGATTTGCTGAAAAAAATACAGTAAAACAGAAATATTATTGCAATTTAAAATAACTTTTCTTATAATTTCTATATATTTTAAAATGTAATTTAGGCTGTGAAACAAAGTTGTATTTTCAGCATTATTACTCACATGATCCTTCAGAAATCATTTGCTGCAGAAACATTTCTGATTGTTATCAATGTTGAGAACAGTTGTGCCGCTTCATAGTTTTCATGATTTGTTTGGTGATTAGAAAGATTTATTTTAAACAGAAAACTTTTGCAACATTGTGAATGTTACTTTTGATCAATTTAATGTGTTCTTGATGAATAAAAAGAGATTTTTTCTTTTAAAACTCTAACTCACCCCAAACTTTTGAATGGTAGTCTATATAACAACATATTTAACATGATTTTCTTCACCTGTTAAATTTTACCTAAAGTGTGGTAAAATTATGTGAAATAATTTAGCCTAGATATCTAAACCTCATAAATTGAACATACTCGTAGTGACCCCAGACATTAATGGTACTGTGTGTTTCTCTGCATTAGTGCTGAGTGTGCTGCTGTGGCCGCTGGTGGTCTACCATGAGCTGATCCAGAAAATGTACACCGGACTGGAGCCCATACTGATGAAACTCGACTACAGCATGAAAGGAGATGCACAACGCCGCAAATATGAAAAGAGAAGTGAGAGTGTAGCCTTTCATTAGTGTCCTAGGCTGCTAACAACACAGTATAAAGCCCAACATTCTTGTACAGTTGCATGTTGCAGACAATATTTTGCCTGCATGTTCATGATTAAAGTGAAATCAAGCATTAAGACATTTTAAGTAAAGTAAAAAAAGTTAGTTCCAGTATTCTGCTTGTACTTGAATTAATAATCCCTAATATTATCTGCATCCAACAATATATTAGTGCTGATATATTGTGTGCTTCTGCTGCTGATATCACAGTTATAGGCTATTTACACAGAAGGTTGGAAGTGTTTCGCTTCCTGTTAGACTCAGCTCAGGAAAACGTGTGTGTGTGTGTGTGTGTGTGTGTGTGTGTGTGTGTGTGTGTGTGTGTGAGCTGAAAAAGGAGCAAGAAGAGGGTGATGAGCCGAGGGCAGAGACGGAGAGCGAGAGTGAGGAGGAGCTGTCCTGCTTCGCTCCCACTGTGAGTGTCCTCTGATACAGGGGGCTGTGTTTCATGTCCTTTGGTGATGAGGGGTCATACCTTAACACTATATCCCATCTTAAAGGGGCCATATTCTATATTTAATAGATGGGTTTTCAAACTGGGGTCCGTAAGGGAGTGCTGGGGGTCAGTGGAAAAGTAAAAAACAAAACAAAACACTAAAAAAATAGGAGTAAATAATTTAAGTAAAATGATAAATAAATAATGCATCTACAGTATAGAACAGTAAAAGGCTGTAGTGAGTAGAAAAAAAAATTCTTAATACAATTTTACACATAATATAAATTTTCACATTATAGCTGCCTCAGACAGTGCAAATTCACAGTTAAAAACACAAGGAGGAAATTATAGTAGAAATAGAATAAAAAGTATATATATATATATATATATGTCTATATCTGTAGAATTATAAATAATCAAGTCAAGTAGAAGAAAAATAAAAATAAAGAAGTGGAATAAAATAAGTGAAGTAAACTGTGCAGTGAGTAAACTGTGGACTTATAAATATGTGGTTAACAAATGTATAAAGAGTATAATGTGCAAACAGGTTTATAACAGGTTGTTATACAGTAACAACGAGAACAGAAAGTGCAGTGCAATGTCAGTGTATCGATGTTTATCCTGAAGTGAAGTCACGTGATGTTTAGTGACTGAGTTCAGGAGTCTGATGGCCTGGGGGAAGAAGCTCCTCCTGAGTCTCTCAGTTTTGGCCATCAGGCTTCGGAAGCGCTTACCAGATGGCAGCAGCGTGAAATGAGGGTTTGCAGGGTGATTAGAGTCCTTGATGATTTTAGTAGCTCTACCTTTGCAGCGTTTGGTGTAGACGTCCTGCAGAGACGGGAGAGCTGACCCTGAGATATGCTCGGATAAGCGCACGACTCTTTGCAGGGCTTTGCAGTCATGACTGGTGCTGTATGCCGTCTCGTTGTTGGAAATGAGGCCCAGGACAACAGTATCATCAGCAAATTTGATGATAGAGGTGGAGCTGTGTGTGGACAAACAGTCATGTGTGTAGAGAGAGTAGAGCAGGGGACTCAGGACACAGCCCTGTGGAGCTCCCACACTCAGGGTGATGGAGGAGGAGGTGGACTGGCCTATTCTCACCACCTGAGGCCTGCCAGTGAGGAAGTCCTCAATCCAGTGGCAGAGAGAAGGATTCAGGCCGAGATCCAGGAGTTTGGAGGTTAGCTTGATGGGAACTGTGGTGTTAAAGGCTGAGCTATAGTCAATAAATAGCAGCCTTACGTAGTTCCCACTTTTGCTGTCGATGTGAGTGAGGGAGGAGTGGAGGACATGAGAGATGGCATCTTCAGTCGATCTATTGGGACGATAGGCAAACTGAAGAGGGTCCAAAGTGTCAGGAATGAAGGCGCAAATGGTGTTTTTAATGAGTCTCTCAAAGACCTTCATGACTATAGATGTGAGAGCCACTGGACGATAGTCATTTAGGCAAGAGGGTTTACTGTTCTTAGGGACAGGGATGATGGTGGATTTTTTGAAGGAGGTGGGGACTACAGATGTAGCGAGGGACTCATTAAAGATAGATGTAAACAACCCGGCGAGCTGATCAGCACAGGACCGCAGAACACGGCCTGAAATACCTTCTGGCCCAGCAGCTTTCCTGACGTCCACACGCTTGAGTGCCCTCCGAACTTCATCCTCTGAGACAGAGATCACGTGGTTGTTGCTGCTCTGAGTGATTCCCTCTGACACGCCACTTGGCGGAGTCGCGTTGCCGCAGTTACAGTCAAAGCGAAGCGTGAAAGAGTTTAACTCATTCTGGCAAGCGACGGATCAGAGCTCACCTCTGCAGAGGATTTAGATCCAAAAGAGCAGATGGACCTCAGACCTTGCCACATGCGCCGCGAGTCATTGAGTTGGAAATGAGACTCCACTCGATCCTTATAACGGAGCTTTGCGGCTTTCACTGCGCGTCGGAGAGCATAGCAGGACGTTCTGTATTCAGTCATGTTCCCCGATAGGAGACGGCGTTGTAAGCGGCAGTGCGTGTGTTCACTGCAACGTGGATTGAATTGTCCACCCACGGTTTCTGATTTGAGAAGGACGTTATTGTTATTGTTTGCGTGGCTTTCTCTGTAAGCGTGTTGATGAAGCAAGATATATTTTAAAATATGTCAGTGCAAGTTTATTTAAGTTTAAAGGAGCGAGCTGACTTTTTGGGACTTTGTTTTGTCCCAAGATGCACACCGGTAATGATTTTCTCTAAGGCAATTTTATAAAATCTACTTAAATTGAACTAAGGCCTAAACCTGACTTCATCTAATCCTTGTCTCTGAAACCAGGCCATAATGTAATATTTAATGCACTTCATGTTGTTGACAACAATTTTCTTTCTGTGTATTTTTATATCAATATGGTGAAAGATTATTATATTCAAATCAATGTGATAACCGAGTTGGGTCAAAAATCTAGAAGTAAGCAAAAAGTAGTCTGATTATATTACCTTAATTGTGTAAAGTAATGGATTATGTTACCAACTTTAATTTTTTTCATCTAATTTAAAAATGTGTAAGTAATCAACCAAACACTGTTAATAGAGCTGCAATTCTCCTTTTTGGCTCTGGCCAATTCTTTATTTCTGCAGTCCATTTAAAAATGTTTATTAACCCAAATTATTATTTTAAAATCGTTTTTAATGAATGATTCACTGGCTCACTCATAAAGACTTCACTCTGGATTTCATTACTTCTGGACTTCATTACTGGATGAATCAGTTTTTTTAACAAATCTCTTGAATGAATTATACAATGATAACTTGATAACTTGGTCTCTTGTTGCTACCTACTGGTGTATAGATGTAATTGATAGTCTTTATTTGAAAACTTGCTTTCTACAGGTGATTTACTCTGTTTTGATAGCTACCATAGACTTCATTGTTTATATCCCAACTATAAACTTTTATCCCAGTACTTCTGTGGTTATTTGAATTATCACAGAATTGTTTGTTTGGAAAGAGTGTTTGTGAAGCTGTTTCTATACATGACAACTGTGTGTTTCATGTCTGAATCGAGATCTGCGATCTTTAAATTATTTTTTTTATCTACAGGTCAAAAGTTTGGGGTTGGAAGTCTCTTATCCTCATCAGAGCTGCATTTATTTGATCAAAAACAGTAAAACTAAAATTTAAAATGTATTAAAATATATTTTTATGTTTTTGTGGAAACCGCGATGCATGTTTTTCAGGATTCTTTGATGAATGGAAAGTTCAAAATTTATTTGAAATAGAAAACTTTTGCAACATTATAAATGACCCCAAACCTGTGAAGGGTAGTGTAATTCCAGTCACTGATTGGTTGTTTGTTGGAGCAGGTGGATGTGAAGACTACGGCTCTGGCAATGGCCATCACAGACTCTGAGCTGTCCGATGAGGAGGCATCCATACTGGAGAGTGGAGGATTCTCTGTGTCCAGAGCCACGACACCACAGCTCACAGACGTCTCTGAAGGTACCACCGCTGCAAGCTGATTACCCAGGGTATCCAAGATGTAGGTGTCTTTGTTTCTTCAGCAGAACACAAATGAAGATTTTTCACTCCAAGAATTAAATGCACTGTGCTAGTCATATACACTCACATAAAGGATTATTAGGAACACCTGTTCAATTTCTCATTAATGCAATTATCTAATCAACCAATCACATTTCAGTTGCTTCAATGCATTTAGGGGTGTAGTCCTGGTCAAGACAATCTCCTGAACTCCAAACTGAATGTCAGAATGGGAAAGAAAGGTGATTTAAGCAATTTTGAGCGTGGCATGGTTGTTGGTGCCAGACGGGCCGGTCTGAGTATTTCACAATCTGCTCAGTTACTGAGATTTTCACGCACAACCATTTCTAGGGTTTACAAAGAATGGTGTGAAAAGGAAAAACATCCAGTATGCGGCAGTCCTGTGGGCTAAAAATGCCTTGTTGATGCTAGAGGTCAGAGGAGAATGGGCTGACTGATTCAAGCTGATAGAAGAGCAACTTTGACTGAAATAACCACTCGTTACAACCGAGGTATGCAGCAAAGCATTTGTGAAGGCACAACACACACAACCTTGAGGCGGATGGGCTACAACAGCAGAAGACCCCACCGGTTACCACTCATCTCCACTACAAATAGGAAAAAGAGGCTACAATTTGCACGAGCTCACCAAAATTGGACAGTTGAAGACTGGAAAAATGTTGCCTGGTCTGATGAGTCTCGATTTCTGTTGAGACATTCAGATGGTAGAGTCAGAATTTGGCGTAAACAGAATGAGAACATGGATCCATCATGCCTTGTTACCACTGTGCAGGCTGGTGGTGGTGGTGTAATGGTGTGGGGGATGTTTTCTTGGCACACTTTAGGCCCCTTAGTGCCAATTGGGCATCGTTTAAATGCCACGGCCTACCTGAGCATTGTTTCTGACCATGTCCATCCCTTTATGACCACCATGTACCCATTCTCTGATGGCTACTTCCAGCACGATAATGCACCATGTCACAAAGCTCGAATCATTTCAAATTGGTTTCTTGAACATGACAATGAGTTCACTGTACTAAAATGGCCCCCACAGTCACCAGATCTCAACCCAATAGAGCATCTTTGGGATGTGGTGGAACGGGAGCTTCATGCCCTGGATGTGCATCCCACAAATCTCCATCAACTGCAAGATGCTATCCTATCAATATGGGCCAACATTTCTAAAGAATGCTTTCAGCACCTTGTTGAATCAATGCCACGTAGAATTAAGGCAGTTCTGAAGGCGAAAGGGGGTCAAACACAGTATTAGTATGGTGTTCCTAATAATCCTTTAGGTGAGTGTAATGCATGTGAATGGTAGCAGAATCTATGAGGGTAAAAAAAAACATGCACAGACAACTTCAGATTAAAACCTGCGGCTCGTGACGACACATTGATGTCTTAAGTCACAAACGATCAGTTTGTGCGAGAAACCGAACAGTATTTATATAATTTTTTACCTCTAATACACCACTATGTCCAACAGGCTTGAGCGAGCAATCACTTCCGGTGAGTGAGGTCAATGTACACGATATGGCGTAGAGATATGCGCGAGAGATCACTTCCAGCGCTTGCGTAAACTATGCCATATCGTGTACATTGACCTCGCTCACCGGAAGTGATCGCATGCTGAAGGCTGTTGGACATAGTGGTGTATTAGAGGTAAAAAATTATATAAATACTGTTCGGTTTCTCGCACAAACCGATTGTTTGTGTCTTAAGGCGGTTGGAGTTAAAAATCTTAATTTGTGTTCTACTGAAGAAACAAAGTCACCTATATCTTGGATGCCCTGGGGGTGAGCAGATAAACATCCCTTTAAATGCCATGTTGAGACCCCTCAATTTTTTTCCTCAAACTTTTTCTCAATATGGCATTTAATGTTTCTAATATGTATTTGCATTTACTTTTTTGCTTAATATTGCTTGGTAAAACTTTCACTGAAACTGCAGTATCAATACATTGTTTTTGTTCAAAAACATTTTCAAGTTTCAAATTATGATGTTTATACATGCATAAATATCTAGGCTAAATTATTATCTAGGCAAAATATAATTGAATGAATTCAGATAACATAATTGATACTTTTCAGGGGAATCAACCTCAGAATGTCTCTAATTATTTGAAGTTGTTATTATTATTATTATTATTATTATTATTAATGGTGTTTCTCTGTTTTCATCAGCAGACCTGGATCAGCAGAGCGTGCACAGTGAACCAGAGGAGGCGTTCACTAGAGACCTAGCGGAGTTTCCATCAGTGGACGAGATGCCTTCTATTGAACCGGGTCTGTTTCATTTCCCGTTGGGCGTTCTTGGGGCGGAGCAGGCGGGAGCATCTGGCTCCGAGCTCCAGGAGGAAGCCCTGTCTCCGGCCAGCCTCCTCATCCAGCACTTAGCATCTCCGCTCCACTTTGTCAACACGCACTTCAATGGACATGGACAAGCAGCGGGGGCAGTTCAAAGCATTGTGGGTACTGAGAAAGAGGGAAGGGTATTGGCTGAGGATGCCCCGAAACCCGCTAGATCCCTTGAAGCCCTTAGCGAGGAGATAGTGAGCACGGCCATCTCTACCGTAGTACAGAACACTCTCTCAGCCCTGTTGCGGTCTACAGAGGCCAACGAAGGCTCGTCCATGGCTTCGTTCCTTCCCACCGAAACGCCTCCTTGCCCAATGGAAACGCCTCTCGAGTTGCCGTCCAGCCAAGATGCCAGCGTAGAGGAAGAGGACACTGACGTCACCGAAGCAAGCACCGAAGAGCAACCCGATGTCACACTCGTACCCACGGAAGAAGAGGACTTTGAGCTACTGGACCAAAGCGAACTGGAACAGATGGATGAGGTGTTGGGCCTTGGTGTTGATGGACAGGAAGTGGGCGGAGCTTCCACAGACACACCCCCAAGCAGTCAGCAGCATGCAGGCCAGCAGGATTCCTAGCTTCCCGTCACCTCAGCTGTTTATTTTATTTATAGTCCATGTAGTTACCATATACTGACATATGATTTGTGAAAGGGAAGGTCGCAGTCAACTATGCCTTTTTTGTTGTTTTCGGGAGTGAGATCACTGTGATCGTTGGTGTGCTTTTGGTTCCTGAGCAGGTGAATGTCGTGTCTCGCAAAATGTACGACACAAATCCTAAAGGTTTTTTGACACATCCAAATCACCTTCAGCCTCAAATCAAGCCACTCGGATTTCAAAAGCGACTTAAAATAGACGTACAAGTTTTAATCGTTTACTGTATGTATATTTTGACAAGAGCCCTCTGGTTTATCGATAGGGTTTAATGCATGGGGTCACGAGAACAAGCCATGTGGGCCGAGTTTTATTTGCTTGTTGGGCTGGTAGGTTTTCTCTGGAAGGAGAGGATGAGCAGGATATGACTGCAAATTCTCAATAAAAAGTTGGTTATATCAAAGATTTCTTTTCATAAGAATAGCTAAACTAATATATTCTATATTATATACCTAAGAAGTGGATGGTTTTATTTATTAAAATTGGTTAGAGTGAAGAATAGTTTACTATTAAATATGTCTTTAATAAATAATAAAGTTGCTGGGAGATATTCTGGTACACTTAAACTTAAAGTGAGCAAATTTGGCTGTGTTAATCAATTTCTGAAAATTGTTTTGAAAAATTAATATTGGATTGTGTCATTTACTTGTCCCATATATCACTCCCCTCCCCAAAACCATGTCTTTCTTTTTTTTTTTTTTTATTGCACAGAAGTGACCGTGAATGCAGCATAGCATACTTTAGCTGACAGAACGTCATGTAGAAGAATTAGGAGTCTAACCCTGACCTTCATATGTTCATATTCTATTTTTGGTCTGTACATGCTCAAATTTTGCAGGACTTTTTCCAGATTTTCATAACCATGCCAAATGCACTACCATTCAAAAGTTGGGGGTCAGTTTTTTTCCTAAAGGAAATTAAACTTTTATTCAGCAAGGACGCATTCAATTGATCAAATGTTACAGTAAAGACAATCAGAATTTTAAAAAAGTTTTCTATTTCAAATAAATGTTCTTTTGAACTTTCTGTTCATGGGGAGGGGGAGTATCATGTGACTGAAGACTGGAGTAATGATGCTGAAACATCACAGAAATACATTACAGTTTAAAATATATTCAATTGTTTTTAATCTAATAAATACAGCCTGGGTGAACATGAGAGAATTAAAGAAATGTTACAGACCCTAAACTTTTGAATGGTAGCCTACATTGTATCGCATTGTAAAAATCACATCAAGTGGTCACAGATTGCCTGACATATAATTTAAACGATAAAGTTTAAATCGAGTTTGGAAGGAGTTCATGCATGAGCTCGACTGAATTATTTTCCTTTTTTAATTGAAATGAACATTTATAAGAGGGGAATCCTAATTGAAAGATTGAGCCTTATTTCTATATATCTTTATAAGATGTACTCAATATATCATCAAGGTCATTCTAGAATTGACAACGTAAAGCTCAAACAGCATATTTGGGATTTATTTTTAAAGCATTTTATTATTCATTTGTCTTCATGTCACTGTCAAAGGTGTGACTTCTTACATGACAAAATGAATATAATAAGATGATTTTATGATCCGATATATATTATATATTTTCAATCATAGCTACTAAAGGGAAATATCTTTTAAACTGGAAATGTGTATATGGCCTGTAACATCGGACACCGCGTTCTTTCTCACATAAAGTAAGTTTTACAGAACTGTTCAATGTGTGGTGGCAGGTTAACATTCCTTTAAAGTTGAAAGTTAAATGGATTGCTCTTGCACTGCGTCCTAAGTCAGAAGTTTCTTCCATTACAATTTGAGTTTTGCCAACTGTGAAAGCTGATTGGTCAAATATTCTGCGCCACATAATTGCAAACATGTTCTGTGTTGCTGTGATTGTATTTTTAATTTCAAAGTGGACAAACGAGTTGCTTGCCGCATCGCAGTCTGTTGGTTAGGACAGTGTTTTTGCTTTGCACGATTGAGTGCATTTTTGCGCCTTCTCCTGTAGATATCCTCAAGCGTGCACATCTGATCCAGACCGCAGATTTGTGTTTTCAAATATATTTACGGTGAGATTATCTTTGTTTAAAAGTGACTGTTTTTGCTCACGCTGTTACTGCTTTATGATTTATAAAAAAGCACTTAGAGCATTGAACTACAAAATGTATTGTTGAATGTCATTTTGTTTACTGACTTGCACCTCCTAATATCTCTAATATACACCCATACGCTGGTTTTCAACTGCTTTGTGTAGCCTACTTTCAAACTTTCATTTTGACTGAATTGAATTTGACGACACGATTTACACTGGTTGTGACGTCACGGTTTTTGTTGGGAAACCCATATGAACAGTTTTCATTGTGGACATTGGGAGAAGAGCGAGCATGATATGTTGTTCAAACTGGGGTATGGGGGCAGCAAGGGAGTGCTAGGGGGTCTGTGGGATAAATATAAAAATAAATAATAAAGCTAATATTAATCTAAGTAACTAGCTATATTTGATTAAAATAGAAAAATATCAAAAGTAAGATCATATAAATGAATTATAGATATGATTTAAATAATAAAGAAATTTGATTTAAATAAATTAATTGGATTAAAATAAACTGCAAAAGTCTTAGGCACGTCGGTATTTTCACACGAAAAATGTTTTTAAGCCAGTTATTTATATCTTTTACTGTAGTGTGTCAGTAGGAAATATCAGTTTACATTTCCAAACATTCATTTTGCAATTAATTGTAATAATCCAGTGAGATTTTTTGTTTAGTTTTTTTATGCACAAGAAGTCTGGCAGCAGCAGCGGGTATGATCTGATCTCTCCATCATGGAGTCTGTCTGTGATTACATGAAGAAACAGAAAAAACTGAGACGGACTAAATCCAGAAGAACTGAGGCAACGTCTCCCAGACACTCGAGGAAACCTTCCTGCAAAACTACAGGACTGTGAAAAGTTTGGGCACTCGTCAGAATGCTTTAAAGTGAGAATGCTGTCAAAAATAATGACATACATAGCTTTTATTTATGAATGAACTTCTATGAACTAAATCAAATGGATATTTGGGGTGAGCACCCTTTGCGTTTAAACGGCTTTTGTCACCTGCATCTATTCCGACACCCGTTCATGTAGTTTTGCAGGAAGGTTTCCTCGAGTGTCTGGGAGACGTTGCCTCAGTTCTTCTGGATTTAGTCCAGCTCAGAATCTCAGTAGTCCATTCTCAGAAGAACGTTATCACAGTTCTTCTGGATTTAGTCATCTCAACACCCCCAGTGCTTGCACAGTCCTACACCTCTTTGTGAGTCAACTTTTCATTCAGTAAAGTTCGGCTATTTTGATTTGTATGCTGTTTAATGTTTGCATTTGTTTATGCATAAACAGTGGCTGCATCCAAAATCGCACACTTCCCTACTATATAGTAGGTGAACACAAAAGAAGTATGTCTGAATTAACAGTACTCTTAAAAGAGTAGGCAAAAAGTACTTGGATGACCTACTACTTCCGGAGAGATTCTGAAGTGTGCATACGATGGACACTTTACTATCCCATGAGGCCACGGGAGAGGATTTGTGAATGGCAGTGAAGCGACGCAACTGACCCTGGTGGTCACATGATAATGACAACACCAGATCGTCTTGTCATTAATATAGTGCATATTTGCATATTGTTTTTAAGCGTATTGTATGTTTTATACACAGCGAAAATAGCCTCCATTTGACCGAAATTACAGAATCAGCAGAAACCGGACTAAATGTTTATAAGGCTGTCAGTGCATGCAGGGCTGGACTGGTAATGTGGCATTTATTTATTTTTTGTCACGGACTGGCCCATCATGCAGGGACATTTTTTGAGCGAATGGGAAACTGCAAAAAGCAAATATCCGCACAGCGCTGCTGCTGACAAATGTGTTGCGTTTCTTCTGCTCCATGAAGTGCAGGGCACTTTGACTCCGATTTTAGTTTTATACATATGGGAACATTACAGGTTCTGTGGTGAATCTAGCTGAAAACAGCCGCGAGCATGTAAACACATGAGGTAAATAGGAAAACGCCAGTACACACAGCTACAAACTTGTCAATCTAGCACCACCACACCTTTATAATAATTTACCTTGCAGCTACTTACAGTGAAGACGTGTTTTGGCAGAAATGTATTTGTTAAAAATGCTGCTATTATTACTTACATTAAATATTGCAGAATATAAATCACTTTTATAGAGGCTGTTTTCGTATTTTCTACAGCGTTTACAATATTTTTTATTAAAAAAATTAAATAGTTTATTACTATTTATTTATTTTAGAAACCCATTTTTACCTGTGACTACCATAAATGAAACTACAGTTAAACTATGAATACAATTTCATTATGATAATTAAATGATAATTCAACAAAACAGCTTTAAAGCCCGGATCCCATGAACTAGCTTTTTTTCTGTTTAAATGTTTTATGAACTTTTTAATAGTTCTAATGAAATGATATTTCAATGTGAGCCTCATGAAAGATAGATATCAGTGTCTTGCATAAATTAGGTGTTAACTCTAAAATATTATTATTTTTAAAGGGGTAGTTCAACCCAAAATGTGGTCATTTACTCACCCTAATGACACTCCAAACCTGAATTAATTTCTGAATTTTGGTTGCCAACATTCTTTAAAATATATTCTTTTGTGTTTCACAGAAGAGAGTAAGTCAACCAGGTTTGGAACAACTTGAGGGTGAGTAGATGATGACAGAATTGAATAGCAGTACATTCACTTTGATGCATCCTAGCTCAAAATCAGTTCTTTACTGTCAAGTGCATTTCTGTGTGACAAAAGTGCAATATTACATTTGTTAACTGCATTAGTAAATTCAATAATATCCATCATTATTTGCCCCTGTCCTAGTTATATTTATTTTCTCGAATTTAAGGCTCTAACCCCAGCAAAAACATTCACAGGGGAACTCTTGGGCCAGATGGGCTGGGTTTGTCCAGGGCCAAATTTTAGCCCCAGTCCAGCCCTGAGTGCATGGGACACTACATATAATTTTAGTTTTAATAAGATTTTCCCAATAAATAGGCAAGAGTAAACCTGGTGTCCTCCATGATTCCTGTTCATTCCGACAACAAAGCACTTGAATGCAACAAGCTCGTAATCACGACTTCTGAAGTGGGAATTATGAAATTTCATAGCACGTAAAGGCAGACTAAAACAAGTACCTACTCAAGAGAGTAGGCTATGCAATTTTCGACACAGCCAAAACTTCTATCGCTTGTTTCTGCGTCTTCTTCACCTGTGTTTTGATCAGGAGATTCTTTACTCTTTCAGAAGATGTGTAATAGCACCCTCTACCATATAACAGTGAAAACATGGATTGCCGGAAAATTCTGTCAATGGCGGGAAAAGAGTTCATAGCTGAATCTGAAAACTTAGGAAGCTGACTTATTGCCTTGCTGCCTTATCAGGCAATGACTTTGTAGGCTGTGTTTGCACACGAAGGCACCTCACAAAACGATTTCGGAGAGAGATCTGAAGGAGTGTAATGGTTTAATGATCTACAGCAAAACAGAGCCAGCTTTGGTGAGAACTAAACAAATATTTAATTACTACTACAATAGTAATTTCTTGCTAAAAATTACATTAAAAATTTACACAGAAACTGACCAGCAACCGCAACTTTCAGACGCCATCTTTATTTTTTTAGCACAACTGAATGGAAAGCAAAGGATTGTGGAATATCAAAGGCAGTGAAGGATACATCTATGCTGCCTTCAAAAATCAGTCAGATGAAGGGATCTCAGGAGACAGGAAGTGAAGCTAACATTGGATTCGGACGTCCCTTGATGCCTACCCTGGAATGTGTCCCCCGAAGGCAGCATTTTTAAGTTTACGGACGCAGTCCATGGCTTTATACATTAAAATATATTACTGCCTTTTACATTTTAGGATAGGGATCCCTCGCATGAAGAAGATCATATTTTGGGGTTCTTGGTGTCTAAAAAATTGAAAAGCCCTGATGTAGAGTACAGGTTTTTGATATGTTTTGCATGAATAATTTGCTGACTGTGCTCAGGGAACAGCGAGAGATAAAACCAGGCATGACAAAGGGCATGTGAGGTAAGGCTACCATGTTGACAGTCGTGCGGTGAGCTGGCAACAGAACCGGAGGCAGATGGTCGCACTGCTTATAGTCGGAGGTGACTAATCTTGATTATTGGGGGTGATAAATCGCTGTGCTATGGAAACATTACAAGAGGTCTTCGGTATTAAAAGGATGTCATGCAATCATGGTGCATTCATAGAATATTCCTTTCAGACTTGGGTCAGAGTCAGAGATATTTAGATTTGTTTGGCCTGGCAACCACGCAGATGACCATAGTAACCCCATGGCGACACACTGAAAAACTCCATACCATACCAGTGTGTTATGGAACACTCTTAAAAAAAAAGTATGTCCAATGCAATATTCAAAACACCCTGCCCTCATATAGACTTAGATATGTTTTGTATTTCTGCTTTAATTATGACAAAACTGCTTGTTTTAATACATCAGTATCTAGATGATGTAAAAAAAAAAAAAAAAAAAAAAACCACAATTCATTTTCTGATTCTAGAAGTTCCAAGAACTGAGAACTGTTTGTTCTCCAAACACTCACCGGCCACTTTATTAGGCACACCTTGCTAGAGTGAGAACCTGAAACAGTCTGCCATCTAAAATTCCCATATTTTTTGGGGTCAAACTGCATGACTTGAATGTAGTAATTAGCACTATCAAAAATCAACAACAAGAGTCTCTCAAGAATTGAGCTAAACATTTTTTTATGGGCCGAGTTCATCACACTTGTCCTTTAAAGCACTGAGATTGTGTAACCCAAATATACCTTTAAAATATCTTAATAGAATAATGATGTGTCATGTTACTGAAGGAGTGAGTCATTGAAGTCTGCTTTTGGAGAGCCGTCATTCATCTTTCTTCAATATTCTAGCAGCAATGTCTTTCTCCTAAAGCAAATAAATACATAAAACAACATTGATTAACCACTGCAAGCTTATCAAATCTGATCAAGTGTTCTGTCCACGGACCAGGAAGAAGCTCATAAAAACATGTATTTATTTGTTATTTAAAGGTACCAAGCAACTGTGCAAACTTTCACCAGAAGCTTTACACTCTTAGAAGAAAAGGTTCCATAATAGAACCTTAAAGATTTCTTTCAGGCATTTCATAGAACATTTTATGGATTTAGTTCTATATAGAACTCCAATTAACCTTTTTTTCTAAACATTTATGATTGATGAAAATGTATATACATATACACTCACCTAAAGGATTATTAGGAACACCATACTAATACTGTGTTTGACCCCCTTTCGCCTTCAGAACTGCCTTAATTCTACATGGCATTGATTCAACAAGGTGCTGAAAGCATTCTTTAGAAATGTTGGCCCATATTGATAGGATAGCATCTTGCAATTGATGGAGATTTGTGGGATGCACATCCAGGGCACGAAGCTCCCGTTCCACCACATCCCAAAGATGCTCTATTGGGTTGAGATCTGGTGACTGTGGGGGCCATTTTAGTACAGTGAACTCATTGTCATGTTCAAGAAACCAATTTGAAATGATTCGAGCTTTGTGACATGGTGCATTATCGTGCTGGAAGTAGCCATCAGAGAATGGGTACATGGTGGTCATAAAGGGATGGACATGGTCAGAAACAATGCTCAGGTAGGCCGTGGCATTTAAACGATGCCCATTTGGCACTAAGGGGCCTAAAGTGTGCCAAGAAAACATCCCCCACACCATTACACCACCACCACCAGCCTGCACAGTGGTAACAAGGCATGATGGATCCATGTTCTCATTCTGTTTACGCCAAATTCTGACTCTACCATCTGAATGTCTCAACAGAAATCAAGACTCATCAGACCAGGCAACATTTTTCCAGTCTTCAACTGTCCAATTTTGGTGAGCTTGTGCAAATTGTAGCCTCTTTTTCCTATTTGTAGTGGAGATGAGTGGTACCCGGTGGGGTCTTCTGCTGTTGTAGCCCATCCGCCTCAAGGTTGTGCGTGTTGTGGCTTCACAAATGCTTTGCTGCATACCTCGGTTGTAACGAGTGGTTATTTCAGTCAAAGTTGCTCTTCTATCAGCTTGAATCAGTCGGCCCATTCTCCTCTGACCTCTAGCATCAACAAGGCATTTTCGCCACAGGACTGCCGCATACTGGATGTTTTTCCTTTTCACACCATTCTTTGTAAACCCTAGAAATGGTTGTGCGTGAAAATCCCAGTAACTGAGCAGATTGTGAAATACTCAGACCGGCCCGTCTGGCACCAACAACCATGCCACGCTCAAAATTGCTTAAATCACCTTTCTTTCCCATTCTGACATTCAGTTTGGAGTTCAGGAGATTGTCTTGACCAGGACCACACCCCTAAATGCATTGAAGCAACTGCCATGTGATTGGTTGATTAGATAATTGCATTAATGAGAAATTGAACAGGTGTTTCTAATAATCCTTTAGGTGAGTGTATATATATATATAACTTTGTGTACTCACCATTTTAAGTTCAGCAGCACAAGCATCCAGTTTTACCTTCAACTCATTTGTAACAGTAACATCTGACCACACTGTCCAGTGACCATCCCTGAAGCTCACAGGCATAGAAAACACCAAACCTGCTGGAATCCCAAACTGCCCTGCAGATTTAGAAAGGTCAGACATGCGGATCATGCATTTGCAAGGATTAGCCTATAAAAGATACACTGTAAAAATATATGATCAATAAGTTATGACATGTTTTTACATACATTTACATGTTAATTTTATAAAAAAAAATTTGTAGGTTTCAAGATTACATTTTTGTCAGTTTAATGTAATTTATGTTGGAATTACTTAAACAAGTTGATTGTACTTAAAAATTGAAGGCAGCATCTTTTTTTTTACAGTGTACATTTTTCATGTTTGAGAATGATTTGAATGGTCTTGCCTGTACTAAGCACACCCAAAGAGAAAAGTTCCTCTGGAGAAGCATCATTATTCCAGGCCTTTAAAATGGTCATTATTCCATTGGTTGATGAAATTGATGTGGCTTTGTTGGTCTTCGAGGAAATTGTGGCACGGTGTTTATGTACTAAACTCATAAAATCTGTCTCCAGCCATTTCCTTATAAAACAAAACATGAATATAATTACACTAATGGCGGACTATTTAAGATATGTATGGAATGTGCATGTGTTTATCTGGTGACACTCCAGTTACTTCAGATTTGTTGTTCTCTTACTGATAAAATCATACCTTTTATAATGATTCATAAATGGATTCGTAATGGAATTGCATAAAAGAGCCATATGGTTTGAGTCATGCACCACAATGATCTTTACCAATCATAAATCATTTCCATG
The DNA here is from genome assembly GCA_018749465.1 of Paracanthobrama guichenoti. NCBI lineage: Eukaryota > Metazoa > Chordata > Actinopteri > Cypriniformes > Gobionidae > Paracanthobrama > Paracanthobrama guichenoti. Next base: position 4,753,157 of record CM031943.1, read on the forward strand.
ACTCGCTGAGAAAAACCATCTGGTCCCCGAATTGCTCCATCATATCTGAAAACCTTCGCCCTCTGCAGGTCAATATGGAAACTGCCACTGATGTTTCCCCATACAACAACATGAGTTATGTCTGTGAATATAATAAAAAGGGAAAATTTGAGCATGCACAGCAAAAGAATTTAATTTTGTATTATTTTAATAATGTAATTATTTATTAATTAAAAGTGTATATATATATATATAATTAGTTATAATTAATATATATTTTAAAAAATTAACAATGTAATTCTTGATTAAATTAATATAATAATACACACACACACACACACACACACACACACACACACATATATATATATATTTGTATAATTTTATATTCATATAAAAATGGATGTAATAACATAATGCATAATTAGTTATAATTAATTTTAACAATGTAATGTAATAATATAACATATATTATATGTTATACAATTTTATATTGATATATAAAATAATGTAATAATACATATGATTCATGAACTTCATGAAGAAACATATTTCTTCAGAATATTTTCAAAAATAATGATGAATCATAACAAAATAAACTGAACTGAATCAAATTTCAAAAGTATCATTATATTAGCACAAATATTTATTATTTTACCTGCTGTTTTCACTGAGAACTTCTGCGCAAGCTGAGTTCTTGCCTCGTTTTCTAGTTGCGTTGTCATCGCCACAAAGTTGTGCGGGTCAACAGAGGGTGCGTTCTCAATTAACAGAGAGCACTTTAGATTAATAAAGGAGTCTCCTGCCACTATCACTCTTACGTCTTTCCGTGCATTCGCCTCGATGAGTTGCCCATAGCAACAGAAACATTGTGCTACCTGGCTCACCATGTGGACCTTGCCATCCGGCGCACTGTTACTTTCACATAAAGGCTGCAGGTCATCCAGAAAGATGATGAAGTGGGCTTCCTGAAACGCCTGTGTCTGGTCTGAATGGACAGTGACCTCGTGGAGCTGAGGTAGAGCGAGGTCTTCTGTTTCCATCTTGAGTCCTTGCAACAATTCCTCAGAGCTGCAGGTGTCCATGAGGTGAAGGCTGAAAAGGGGGAGACCTGGAAACAGTCCCGGGGTGAACAACTGAGGAATGAGGCTGTAGCAGATGGGGTTCAGGGCACTGAAAGAGGTTTTTCTCAGGTTAAACTTCATGCATTTAAAGATAATAAGAACTCTTTTTTACTTTTGTGCCCTTATTATGCTATTTTAAATGATTTTGTCTCTTATAATCCTATAATGCATCCAAGGTAAAAAAAAATACCTTTTTTCATAATATACATAGCAGCATCACTTTTTTCCTCACATTGTCACAAAGGATTTGCTCTCTCTAAACCCCTCCTTTCTGAGAGCCACTCTGCTCTGATTGTTGTGATTGGTCGAGCGTTTTTAGTGTCAGAAATGATATGGCCATTAACATCTGAATTTTAGCTTCGGAGGCTTCCTCAGCACTTGTATACACAATGATACGAACAGTAATAATTGAGCCCGAGACCTCATCCTTTGGAAGTGCATGCAAAATGGATTTGGTTGTGCAGTGTAGAAAATAGCGTCTTCTTAACATGCTGACAAGAAAAAGCAAACTCTTCCAGGCCTCAGCAGGCGGCGCCTGAATAATCGGCTGCGGCCCGGAGGCTTGCTCCAAACTTCATTTCGTTATACTGTACTTGTACATGTGTAATGACAAATAAACTTCAACTTCAACTTCAGCAACAATACAGTGTTTGAGGGTGGGTCAATGTAGACATTGTTCATGGGCAGCCAGTGAACACCTTAGGCTTGCATTATAAATTTGGTACAAACCTATGTTGGTTCGAGCAGGAAGTAAGACTGGATTTACTAACGACTAGTTTCAGGCAGTTCAGAATCAGTTCTTTCTTTTGGGAGACAACAGATCTTTGAAACTTTGCAGACCTTTAAAAGGTCAGTTCACCCAAAAATTTTAATTCTGTCATTCCCTCAACTCAACCCTCGTGTTGTTGTAAACCCATAAGACTCGTTCATCTTCAGAACACAAGTGAAGGTCTTTTTAATGAAATATGAGAGATTTCTGTCCCTCCATTGATATAACCAACTAATGTGACGTTTCAAAAAGTTAATAAAGAGATTGTAAAACTAATCCATATGAATTGAGTGGTTTAGTCCAAATGTTCTGAAGAAACATTAATCGCTTTATATGATGAACAGATTGAATTTAGGCTTTTATTCACATAAACATTGATCAATGCACACTTCACTTGTGGTAAACAGAAGTGTTGTGCGAGAACCAATGAGGTTCATTCTCATGTTACGCAGCTCAGTTGAGCTTTTATGTTCACTGGTCAATGTTTAAAGTGAATAAAAGCCTAAATTAAATCTGTTCATCATCAGAAAATTTGGACTAAACTGCTCGATTCATATGGATTTATGATCTATTTATGAACTTTTTGAAGCGTCAAAGTGGTAGTTGCGTAGCTGTCAATGGAGAGACAGAAATCTCTCAGATTTCATTTGTGTTCTGAAGATGAACGAAAGTCTTACGGGTTTAGAATGACATGAGGGTGAGTAATTAATGACAGAATTTTCATTTTTGGGTGACCTAACCATTTAACATTCACAAACAGCTATATTACACACTGCATGAAATGTAATATCTGAATACGCATGATAGGTGCACTTTAAAGGCGAAATAAAACACGTCCACCTGCTGATCCAGATGTGCAGAGGTCTGAGAGACCTGTGTCGGTGGACTTCCTCCTTTATACACAGCTCTTTAGCTTGTTGATTTTCTGCTGCAATTTCTAGCATCAGATCAGAGTTCATATCTGAGATGATGCCATAGTAACCCTGCAGGAGAGGACAAAAGTATTGATATTCACATACAGCATCTAAATGAAACAGGATGTCGCTGATCTCAGATTAGCTTCTGAATCAATATAATTCAGGGCAGAAAGAAACTTTCTGCAGGCATTTTGGTCATGTGCATACTATCCACCCTATCTGCCCTTAAATAGTACTAAAAAATAACTGTCACATACATTTAGGTATGTACATGAAGATGCAGGCTATGTTACATCCACCAGCTGGAGTGCCCATGATATCCACCAGAAGGCACTCCTCCCGACTCCTTTGCCTTTCCATCATGAACTTCATTTCCCATAACCCATTGCCTGGACTCATTATTATTTGATCACTTCTGCCTGTGTGCATTATCTTGTTATGGTTTGCCTATATAAGTCCAATGCGTTCACTCGCACTTTGTGAAGTCTTGTTTGTGTTACACTGCATTTCTGAGCACTTTCTTTAGTTTCCTGTATGATGGTTCTGTACTACTGCCTGGTTTCCTGGATTTCCCTGTTTGCCCTGTGTTGTGACCATTTGCCTAATATGTAGATTACAATTATGGATTACCCCTAACAAAGCTGTGTTTGTGTCAGAGCAGTACATAACAATCTGACGCATCTTTAAAAAAACAAACAAAACAGGCCAGCTATTACAGTTTTACTCATTTGCTTTAGATTGATTCTCAAATGACATTTTTTTTTTTCAGACAAGTTCAGATCTCTGAACAATTAGTTTCTTGTTCACTCCAGATTTGCACGTTTTAGTACTTGTGTGCAAAAGACTAAATGCACCTGTCTTAAATTTGCACAATAGATAAATGTGCATGGCTTGCTGATGAGTTGATTCTCAGTGAACTCGTCATACTCTTAACTTCTAAACATTCATTGTGTGTGTGAGCGATCATCACATGCAAATTATTTATTCAATTATTCATTTATTTTCTGTTTAACTGTAACACACTGTTACAAAAAAATGCAGCATGTAAATGTGCATATTCTTCTTCGGTGTATTACAGTATTGTACCTACTTTTGAAATGTTTCTAAAAACCTCAGTGTGATACACATGACTGGTTGACTGCCATGCTGAGGAAACATCTAAATAGCGTACATTTTGTGGCATTAGCCTATTTACTTACACAATGAAGAATTAAATGTTTTGGGTCTTACATTTTGCAAGTGTTTTTTTTTTAAAAATGAGCCAATGCAACTGAGAGAAACTAACCCTACTTTAAATGGACTATATCTTCCTTATTTAGGTATCTGCTTGATTACTTCAAATGAATTCCACTGTTTTATTGTGCAAACCTGAGCATGCTCAAGGAAATCATTGAAGCCTCCGAGCAGCATTCCTTTACCCCCGCGATCAATCAGCTCCCTCCATACTATAGGAGAGCTTGAATGCTTCCATCCATTTGATGCACAGGTGTCCTCCAGCCATTTCTAGAAACAACAATGGTTAAATATGAATAAAATACATAAATGAACCAATGACATCTTTAGTTCAACATAAAAATTAAAGATTGTGAATGGTGCAATGACTAAAGAGCTCTTAAAGCTCATTAAAGCTCATAGGTTTACCTCCCAGTCACTGGGAAGCACACAGATCTTGTGAATGTGAAAATCTGGCAGGTTTCTTTGCAGCACATCAGCAAGAAGCTCAGCTTTTGCATAATAGGGACAATCAGCTTTTCCTGTACAGATGAATGGAGAGAATATTATATGTTGTTGACTGCGACACATGATTGACCACAAGCATGAAGGAAACTATACAATAACAGCTATAATGTGACATAAAGTTGATAGATAGATAGATAGATAGATAGATAGATAGATAGATAGATAGATAGATAGATAGATAGATAGATAGATAGATAGATAGATAGATAGATAGATAGATAGATAGATAGATAGATAGATAGATAGATAGATAGATAGATAGATAGATAGATAGATAGATAGATAGATAGATAGATAGATAGATAGATAGATAGATAGATAGATAGATAGATAGATAGATAGATAGATAGATAGATAGATAGATAGATAGACGGATAGATAGACAGACAGACAGACAGACGGACAGATGGATAGACAGATGGATAGACAGACAGACAGACAGACAGAGAGATAGATAGATAGATAGATAGATAGATAGATAGATAGATAGATAGATAGATAGATAGATAGATAGATAGATAGATAGATAGATAGAAAGACGGATAGATAGATAGATAGATAGA
>CM031943.1:4760748-4878248 GCA_018749465.1 Paracanthobrama guichenoti
CATTAGCGAGCATCATTCTTGTCTTGTAAAGAATTTTTACAAAAGAAAACGGTGTAAAACGTTACCTGCTGTTAGTGTTTAAGCTCACTGTTGAACAAAGTGTGCGAGTGTTTGCTAGTGTTAAGACATAAAGAGTTGATTTGAGACAGATATGAAGTGTTTTGGTAGTTTTAGTAAAATTAACTGCTGCGCCACACAACAGTGTGAAGAGTTTTGAAAAAAGTGAATAATCATCGTTTCAACCAAAATACCATAACTACTACAATTTGTAGGATGTTTTTACAATAGTAACAAAAAGGCCCGGTTTCATAGACAGGGTTTAGATTAAACCAGGATTAGGCCTTCATTAAATTAGGGCATTTAAGCGCCATTTATGTGTCTTAGTAAAAAACATTACTGGTGTGCATCTTGAGACAAAACAATAGCTCTGAGATATTTTAAGATATGTCAGTGCAAGTTGCTTTCAGTTAAAACAGCTCAAACATGCATTTTAGTCTGGGACTATAGGGCTTAAGCCTGGTCTGCAGAGCCAGGTCAGAGGTTTCTATTTCACCTTTTTGTTTGTTGAAACAGGTTACACCATGTCTGAAGCTTTGGAGAATCACCCACAATGAGCATGTATAAATCAGGTTCGGACATGCTCAGATGTGCTCTGAGATCCACGTCGCTGTGGAAATGTGACTCTTTTATATGGACACAGACGTCTTTATGTTATAATAGCAGAAGCTTTGCTGTATCATCTCAGCTGGGAGGAAAATGCATACAAGGACACACATTAAAACAAGTCCGTTATTACAGTCAGAGCGGTCATGATGTTCTCAATGTTCAGATTAAGCAAACTGAAGCTTCTACAGAGACCAGCGAACCCCTGGATAAAGCGGAAAGGACTCCTTTCTACAGCCATTTGCAGAACTGTTTTTGCCCCACGGATGTGCTGGACACGTTGAAGCAGTTCCCAGTGTCGCAGCAGCTCATCAGCAGCATCTTCACTCGCATCTGGGAGAGCACAAAGATAATGACGGATGAGCAGCGGCGCTGTGAGCTGCGGCTGATGTATGAACACCCGGCGTTCAAGGAGGTCTGTGAACGCGCCGCGACCAACGCCTGGCGCATGAAGAGCGATGATCTGGCCTACAGTCTGCTGGCCATTGTCAACCTGGGAGTTTCACAAAACACACGTGTTGTGCAGACGCTGCTGCGTGTTATACAGGTGAGTGAAGTCCTGGTCACATTGCCGGTTTTGTCTTCTAGGCTGAAAATATGAATAGTCACATTCATTAAAGGTGCAGTACGTGATTTCTGAGGTCACATGATCCTTCTAATATGCTGATTTTCAGGAGCGGCTGAATCAGTTTGATATAAGGTCTCTTTCGGTGTTGGCTGCCTCAATTCGGGAGATGGAGAACTGTAGGAACATTCAGGCCCTAAGAGAGGCTTTAAGGTGTGAAGACTGCAGCCCTAATATGACCTTATAATGCAACATCTGTGTGTGTGTGTGTATTTTCATCCATTTGTTTTCTGATTTTGAAGGTTGTTGCTGAAGGATCGTATTCCTGAGATCCAGAGCGTGGTTGTCCTGCAGAGCATGATGCGTGCGGTGGGCAAAAACTCTCCGATACATCTGAAGAAACAGCTGGCGGTCAGATTTATGATTTATTCACCTAAAATGTATTGTTTACTGACACTCATACAGAAATTTGATATATCAATCAATCGATTTCTGTGGATGAATATAATAAAAAACAATAAATTATATTTTGCATAATGAAAATAAAGCTTTTTCCCATAATGACATTATGACTAAAAATAATAATGCCTCTGGACATGTAACTTTTTTTTGTTGTTGTATTTTTGTGTTGTTATAGTTTTATTAATAAGATTTTATTTTTATATTTTTAGTTTTCATGTTTGTTTAATTATTAGTAAGTTCGCTTTGCACTTCATTATTCACTTAAAGCTGCAATATGTAACATTTTTGCAGTAAAATATCCAAAAACAACTAGGCCAGTGTTATATATTTTGTTCAGTTGAGTACTTACAATATCCCAAATGTTTCTAACTATTTGTAAATCGTAAGAAAATTGCTATTTTAACCAATGAAGCGGGACGTGTGAGGGAGTCGCCTGTCAATGGCGTCGTATCTGCGTTCCCCTGTTTTATTTTGCAGAAACGCTTTACTCTCACTGCAGTGTGCAACAAGTGTCATAGCAGCCGCTGAGCAATCGCACAGAGTAATGTCATAACATAATTTTCAACACACTCAGATGTATCTAATATGATAAACAGAGCTGCGTTACCTCATACTCATGACCGAAAAGCGGAAATGGCACCGCAACTGTGGCATAATAAAAGTCCCGCTGCTCACAAGGCACATGTTGCGTTCATCTTATTAACAATCGCTCCAGCGGCCTTGCTCACTCGGTCCTGCTCTGCTTCATACTACAGTAACGTTAATAACCGCATCAATGAACATGATTTCTGCCCGAGTCCTATCCCGATTCTTTTCCACCGGCTGTGAGGTGAAGACCACATGTCCCAAGATTCTGTACTCAAACTTGGCGTCATCAAACTACACCTTTGTTTTGAATAGGCAACCTCTAGTGGGCAGAAAAGTTACATAGTGCACCTTTAATTATTCTTTTCATTATTAATTAAAAAAAAATATAATTAAATGTTTAATTTTTTTTTTTTTGTCAGTTTTATTTTTTCTCTCCAGTTAATGACATTAGTGCTTCAACTTCAACTTCGTTCATTTTATTGCCAAGGCAACATTTCTAATTCAACTAATATTCATATTTTATTTTATTTGAACTGTTTTTAATTAGTTTTAGTTTACAATACTAACTCTTAGTAGTAGTTGTAGTAGTAGTAGTAATAGTCATTACATTCTCATTTCTATAATACACTGCTTTTTAAGCCATGATATATAATTATTTATAATTATATAAATAATTCTTTAAAGTTTTGGAAATTTTGTTTTTCTCTATTTTTAATTATAATTTATATTTTTGTAAAAGGATATGTAATTATTTTTCACATTACAGAAATGAGAGTGAGATATTTTTACATTAATAATAATAAATATAATAATAATAGTTTGTAAAGGAAATTGTGCTTAATTGTCTTGAAAATATCACAAAACATATATTCTTCATATACTTTATTTATTTTTATGAAAGGTATATATTTTTATGATTCTGGGGTAAAATAATCCTAACATGATGCAGCTGTCTAACAAGAAATTATTGATTCAAGGATTTTTTTTGAATGAAATAGTGTTTTTGCATGATCAATTTCTAACTCAATTCCTCTTTATTCTCCCTCAGACAAAAACTCTGTCATTGACAGATGAGTTTAGTCCACCCAACACCCAGTACATGTTCTCCAGCCTGGCTGCCATGGGCCTGAACTTCAAACCTCTGCTGGATGTCTGCAGTAAGAACATAGCTGGTGAGAATGACCATGATCCTCTCAGATGTTCTCTGATCTACAGCAAACGGCTAGAATGAGTGACTCAATACCTGTCACTGTACCTTTACCTCTCATTGTTTCCTGCAGAAAATGTGCATGAGTTTCCCTACGGTAGGCTTCTGTCTGTACTGAAGTCCTGCCATGAGCTTCGCTACAGAAACTACACCCTCTTCAGCTCTGTGTCTGACTACATGGCCAACACATTTGATATGTGGTCCAACAAACAGGTGCGATATCTGCTGATACAAGCTTTCAATTAAACTGATGCATGCAAAACTGCACTGTACATTTAAAGAGGAATGCACAATATTTTTGCTCAAATAAATGGTGCCTTGGTGAGCATAATATTTCAAAAACATTACAACATTTTACCAAACCTAAACTTTTGAATGATAGTGCACATATTATTAACCATCAGATCAGTTATTGGCCATTATAAAAAAATAATTGTGTGCTATCATTTACCAGAATATGCTGTTTCATTACTGCCTTTTTTCATGTTTTCCAGGTGATTCTCATTCTAGTATCATTTGAGGATCTCTTGTTCAGACCTGCGGTCCTGTTGGATGCATTTGCAGAGAGAATCATCCAGAAGCCTGACAGTCTGACCCTGAAAGACCTTCTTAGTGTTTTAAAAGTCTTTTCGCTCCTCAATCATGACCTGAAAGAGAAAAAAACAGAGTAAGACACTGTTTTTTAATCCTTAATCACTTGCACTGTCAAGTTTGGGGTTGGTAAGATTTTAAAAAATGTTTTTGAAAACCAGGCTGCCTTTATTTGTTCATAATATTGTGAAATGTTATTGCAATTTAAAATAAGTTTTCTATTCGAATATATTATGAAATGTAATTTATTCCTGTGATCAAAGCTGAAATTTAAGCATCTTCAGTGTCACATGATCCTTCAGAAATCATTCTAATGTGATGATTTGCTGCTCAAGAAACATTTCTTATTATAATCAATGTTGAAAACAGATAAAAAGAGCCTGTTATGTTCTTTTTCAAAGTCTTGATTTTGTTTTTTACTCTACTAGAATAGGTTTTCATATTTTACTTTTCAGAAAACACGTTATTTTTCACATATTCTCCATTGTTGCAGCTCGTCTCTTCCCAGTCTGTCAGCAATGCTCTGTTCAGTTTCTGTCTCTATGAAGCCCCTCTTTCTGAAAGGTGCGATGGTCTCTGATTGGTCAGCTGGACCAGTGTGTTGTGATTGGTCAACCGTTTTGAGCATGTTTTGGAAATGTCCCGCCCTTTACCATAGCCACGAGTTTCATCACACTACTAAACCTGCATCTCAATGTGTATACTATCCATCCTAAATAGTATGTGACATTAGTTATATTCAATACTATTTAGGGCAGATAGAGTGGATAATATGCACATTGGGATGCAGGGTATCAAACTCAACCAGTCCCCGCTCCTTTATTTTGTGCATGTCTTGGGTGAGAATTATTTAAATGAGGAATATTGTGGTCATTCTTGGAAGACTACAATCGAGGAAAACGACTAGTTTAAACTAATGAAACTGGTCGTTGCACACATCTCTAAATAGGACCCCTTTAATATGTTTTAATTAATATTCTTGTGGAAACATTAGACCCTTAGAAATCTTTTGTAACATAAACGATAATGTCACTTTAAATTAATTTAATACATCCTTGCTAAATAAAGCATTAGTTTCTTAAAAAATAACAATAAAAATAAACCTCACTGAGCTAAAACTCTTGAATGGTAATGTATATTCAGTAAAATTATTTTCCAATAAAATGAAATATTCTTATATATCAGAATATTCAACTACAGTCAAACCAAAAATTATTCAGACACCAGATATAATTTTTTACTAGTGGGTGCAGGATACTATAGTTCATTTATGTAAGTGAGGATAGCAAAATAAAGTCAACTGTGACGTTATACCCAAAAATGTATTCATACAGTGGCCTACCAGTAAAATTAATAAACATTTGGGACCAAAATGATTCAGACACTTTGACCTGAACATGTTTTGCTGAAGTGTTTTCTCTTTAATTGCTAATGCGACCTTTGACACCACAGACTGAACAAAATGAAGCATTGCTTGGTCATTGGTTGACCTAAATCTAATTGTGTACTTAAATTTAACAGCTGGCAGCTGATTGGTTGATTGTAATCCATTACATACCTTTCTATCGACGTTATCTGACATTATCAAGATGAATTTGTTCTGACACAGTTTAAATCCCCCAAAAACCCAAAACAAAAGTTGTTTTTGCAGAACAGGCATATATCTGACATTGTACTTATACTTATTCTTGCTGCTTTTTATTTAGGTTTCTGGCCAGTGTAACGAAGGTCTTAGAGTCCTACCTTCCAAAGATGTCCTCCACCGACCTACTCAAAGCCGTTTACTATCTGGCATTGCTGGAGCACCTCCCTCAAACCCTACTGGATAAACTGCTACAGCAGGAAACCCTGGACCAAATACTACAGAAAGGTGAATGAATATCTCTACTTCCTCTCTCTCCTCATACAAGGTGCATCGTATTTCAGCTGTCATCTATTATCTTCATAGGCAAACAGTCGAATAAGGTTCAGAGGTGGCTGCACACGTTGGATCTGTGTTTGCGACTGGATCAACCTCAGCTGCCGCCCTCCCTGAGGTCTATCCCAGACTTCCACTTCACAGTTCCTGCTCATGAAGTCCCAGTCAACCAGGAAATGCTCAGTGCAATCAGGAGCATTGTGGGAAATGATGTTGTTCAGGAGAGAGTGCTGGAACAGAGCATCTACTTCATTGGTGAGATGAATCTCATGCTACTTTGCAGTTTTCCACTGATTCCAAGTTCAAGCTCAGTGTTATTTACAGTAGCAGATGTTACACGTTGGATTAAAACTTGCATTTATCACATGAGCACCATAAGCTCAATGTGTCAAAGCATCATATCTCATATCATGTCAATCATGTCATATCTCATATCTCATATCATGTCAATCATGTCATATCTCATATCATGTCTCATATCATATCTCATATCATATCATATCTCATATCATATATCATATCATGTCAATCTTATCATATATCATGTCAATCTTATCATATATCATGTCAATCTTATCATATATCATGTCAGTCTTATCATATATCATATCATATATCATGTCAATCTTATCATATATCATGTCAGTCTTATCATAGCTCATATCATATCTCATATATCATATATCATGTCAATCTTATCATATATCATATCATATATCATGTCATCTTATCATATATCATATCATATATATATCATGTCAGTCTTATCATATATCATATCATATCATATATCATGTCAATCTTATCATATATCATGTCAGTTTTATCATATATCATATATCTCATATCATATATCATGTCAGTCTTATCATATATCATATCATATATCATGTCAGTCTTATCATATATCATATCATATATCATATCATATATCATATCAGTCATATCATATCTTATCATATATCATATCATATATCATGTCAGTCTTATCATATATCATATCATATATCATGTCAGTCTTATATATATCATATCATATCTCATATCATATCATATATCATGTCAGTCTTATCATATATCATATCATATATCATGTCAGTCTTATATCTCATATCATATCATATCATATATCATGTCAGTCTTATCATATAGCATATCATATATCATGTCAGTCTTATCATATATCATATCATATCTCATATCATTATCATATCATATCAATTATATTATATTTTTTATACAAGTGTAAATGAGTGATTGAAACAAAATACATTTCAGGAAAACATTAAATTTACTCCAAAACCAAAAGGATAAAAACAAAAATTAAATTTTATTTAAAACATTTAGCACCATTAAGATATCCAATACAGTGCAAAGTGCTTTACAAGCATAAACAAGCAATGGAAATTTGAAAAATATTTTATAATAAAGCAGTCAATGTTAGAACAGAATAAAATAAGTGATCAACAATGAGATGTTGATAAAGCAAAATAGAATAGAAATAAATTTGAATAATGATGATGATGATAATAATAATAATATATAAAAATTAAACAAATACTACAACAAAGAGTGTTATAAGACTGTACATAAAAGCCAGAGTAATAAGGTGTACTGCATATTAATTACATATTAATTTACATCATAATTTTATTATATATAAGATAATGCAGATTATTTTGCACAATCAATCAAAGCCCTGAATAATTTTACTCAGAAACATATCACATTTTGGATATTAATGTGTTGTTAATGGCTTTTTATGTTGGTTTGAATCTCTGCTTTAGACTGTGTGATTACTCTGCCTCATCCGAAAGAAGAAGCCTGTGGCCTCCGTGCAGAGGATTCTGGGTCACCTGAATCTGCCCAAAGGTAGCAAAACTTGGACAATCACAGGACATCTCACATATCTCCCCCCCCCCAATTCTGGGTTTTAAAAGGTTGTTTTAGAGCTCTTCTCTGTCCTATATTTCAGGATTGCTGTGATCTGTGCCCCACCTACTTCATTTTGCTTTGGTACAACACACCCTCGTGCCAGCTTGGTTATTAAACTTCGGCATCTTGAAAAACTTGGTTATAAACCTGTTTTGGTAAGTGTGTTAATTCATCGGATACACTAAATAATCCCGCCAAAACCTGGTACTCACGCTTGTGCAATATTGGTGCATGTCTCGTTGCAATATTATGGTGTTCTTGGAAATACCTCGGCGCACCATGCAAAATACCAAATGAATATGGTTAACATCACAGTACTGACATAGTACTTAGGCTAGCCTGCTTATGAACAACTGGAGAGATTTAACTCAATGTTCAATCTCTGGTTCTCGATTTTGTATTTCCAATAATATTCCTCATATTCCTCACCCTTTGTAGGTTCCTGTCGATGAGCTCAACTGTAAAACTGAGGAAGAGAAGATTCAGATGCTACAGAAGCTCATTTTTCCAGCACAGGAGTCCTCTGGAGCTCAGGAAACACTGAACAGCAGTCCAAAAGCAGAGTGAATTTCATAACCGTTCCTGAGGGAGCTATTCTGACATTTTTATCTTACTCAGAGATGGATTCAGGATACAGATCTATTGATGTGTAAATTCCTCCAACACCAAATGAAAAACAAAATGAAACAAATGAAAAAATGAATAAATATGCACTGAATTTTTTTTTTATCAATAATAAAAAAGACTGATGACTTTTTCAGTGTTGTTTATTTTGGCTTCAGAAAAATAAGATTTTTTAAAAATGGTTATATGCACAAACACGCACGCATACACGTGTTTTCTTGTTTTATAAGGACTTTCCATAGACATAATGATTTTTATACTGTACAAACTGTATATTCTATCACCTAAACCTACCCATCACAGAACACTTCCTGCATTTTTGCATTTTCAAAAAACATCACTTAGTCTGATTTATGAGCTGTTTCCTCATGGGGACCAAACAATGTACCCACACAGACAAGGATTTTAGATATTCCCATCTTTGTGGGGACATTTTTTGTCACCATAACACACACACACACGTATGTTTGTTTCGCTATATTAGTGAGGACATTGTATATACTTCCATTGATTTTATATCAGGTTAATGATATTTTCTATCCCCTAACCCAATTCCTATTCCTAAACCTACCCATCCCAGAAACGTGCAACACAATAGATTTAAATAAAAACGTGTTTTGGCCGATTTATAAGCCTTTTTAACTAGTGTGGACCAGTCAAATGTCCTCACTAGTGAGTTGTCATAATATATTACTATACAAGTGAGGACATTTGTGCCCTCACAAGTATAGCCAAACAAGGTACACACACACACACACAGAGACACCACATACACATACACATACACACCACCACACACACACACGTTTTTGTGAATTATGGGGACATTCCATAGGTGTAATGGCTTTTATACCATACAAACTGTATTTCTACCCCCTTACACTACCCCTACTCCTAAATTTACAGGAAACTGGAAACTGCACATTTTTACTTTCTCCCAAAAAAACTCATTCTGTATGATTTATAAGCCTTTTGAAAAATGGGGACATGGGTCCGCACAAGTCACCTTCTCCTTGTTAATACCTATGTCATAGCCATGTCATTATAGACATTTGTGTCCTGATGTCACAAACACACACACACACACACGCACGCACGCACGCACGCACGCACGCACGTATATCATATGTATGTAAAGCATGCTGAAAAAATAAATTTTCCGCAAAATATACAGTATTTATCTTTACCAGTGATTACCACGATAATGGCGTTGTAATACTTGGACGCTTGATGGCGGTGTAGGACTTTTGGGACAACGTCACCTGTGTTTGTGTTTTACTCACCGTCGAAGAAGAATTTGAGCTTTCTGATTGGCTGAAAGGCAGAAATGTAGCAACTGTAACACCGCTCATGCCGTCCATCAGTGTGTTTTGATTGTACTATACATGACATGAAGCAGTAAACTTAATTATTTGTCTACAATGTCCGAATTGAACGATTATTTAGAAGGTAAGATTACTTTCGAGGAGTTTGAGAGGCGGAGAGAGGAAAGGCAAGCAAAGAATAAGGTATGAATGTACAGTTTATATATCCACTAACCTTTCATTTTGGATTGTGTTTTGGTCATGCACCATGCATCTAGAGTAATTATACTATAATATACTATATGGGTATATAAATATTCTAATATGTGTCTGAATACACAGTTTATTACAGTGCATAAATCCACTAACCATTGATTTGGGATGGTTCATGGTATTGTTGAAGTACTGTGGAGTATCAGCTCATGTTTTTTTGTTTCAGGAGCAGAAGGGAGATGTGTCAGATGAGGATGAAACTGCTGATCAGGAGGACGCTGTTCCTTCCACTTCCAAAAGATGTGCTAGAGGAACACGGACACGCCAAACAGGTGGATATTACATCATATTACCAGGGTACTTAGTGTAAGTGTCAGGGGCAACGCTACAAGTGAAAGGGGTCAAAAATAATATTAACCTCACCAAGTTTTACAAATGACACTGTTACATAAACCAAGGCAGTTTTCAAACTGGGTTCCTCCAGAAGGTTCTAAGGGTTCCCCAGAGATTTTAAAAGACAGCAAAAATGGATCAAGTCTACCCAACCGTTTCATGTCTAAATGTTTCTCTCCTTTCTTGCCTGTATATGTTTGCTTGGTATCCATCTAGTAGGTTTTTCTCACTATAGTCCCCTTTATCTTGCTCACTGGCAGTATTCTTAACACAGTACGTAAGCTGCTTGCATACATTATTGTGAAAGTTGCTTATGCAAATCATTTTAAAATCGAAAATGTTCTTCTTCAGGATTATACACCCAACATTAAGAATAGCTCATTTAAGTTTGGAAACAATATGTTGTATTTATACTGTCACACTGACTATTTATCTAACAGTTTACATTTTTTTGTCATACATGAAAATATATAGATGGATTTCAGGAAGGGGGTCATCATATTTGGGGGTCCTTGGCATCATAAAGTTTAAAAACCCCTGACATAAACAACATGGCACTGTGTTAAGACTGTGTCAGCAGTAATTACTAGCAGTTAGACAAAGGGTAATCAGTCCAATTAGACTAATCTACCTTTTCACGCAACTCATTGAAAAGTGAGTTTAAGCAGTTTATGCAGCTGGCCAAATATTTACTATAAGTTGCCCACAAAAAAATGCTAATATCCCTTCAAAATTAGACATTAATTAAATATGAGATTTTTGCCTGCATCTTGAAACCAAAAATCTGCTTTGTAAATTTCTAAAGAATGTGCATGATGTATATTGAAGCCAATTTGCCATATTGCAAAGCAAAATATAATATTAATTATCATTGTTATATCTTTAATAAGACAGTTTAGAACAAATGTGCATTGTTTGTTTAGAGGAAGAATAGGGTATTTCTGTAGCAAAGGGTTCAAAAACACTCATTTTAAGAAAGCGTTTATTGAAGGTATAATCTAATATGGTATAAATATCTAGCTTCCGCTAGACTGCCTTCCGTATTCAACTTACGAAGTTCATTCAGGCTTGAGGGTGAGTAAATCATGAGGTAATTTTCATTTTTGGGTGAACTATCCCTTTAATTTATGTTAAAATGTAATTTATTCCTGTGATCAAAGCTGAATTTTCAGCATTACTCCAGTCTTCAGTGTCACATGATCCTTCAGAAATCATTCTAATATGATGATTTGCTGCTCAAAAAACATTTCTTCTTCTTCTTATTATTATTATCACGTTTGTTATTATCCAAACAAATAGGTTTTGGTCGTTTAGCAAACGTATCAGGAGCTCTTGAATGAAGCATGTGGGGATCATTATTCAGTGTGACAGCATCACATCGCAAGTTGTATTTTGTGTGATGTCTTGACAGAGACGACAGAAGAAGGAGTCAGTCCATCTGTTCAGAGAGCTTTTGCCTCCATGATGGGAGATGGACTGGAGGAATGTGTGGAAGAGGATGAAGATGGAAAGATAGAGTGGAGAGTCATTGGAGAAGATGACGGCGATGATGATGATGATGATGATGCTGAAGAAGAAGAAGGAGAAGAAGATGAAGAGGACAACGACAGCAATGAAGTCACACCCGGAGATGTGTTCGCCTTAGAAATGGAGCTGAACCGTGAGAATAAGAAAATGATGAAGGTCAGTAGATCGTCCTGCTAGGGCAGCATTAATAATCACTGTTATTGAGAGTATTTGATTACAGTTTATTTATAAGCACACTAGTCTCATTATTTTTTTTTAGGAGAGACGTCCCCGCAGTAAGTTACCACGGGCTCTCAGGGGACTCATGGGAGAGGCCAACATCCGCTATGCTAGAGGAGACAAGGAGGATGCCATTCTAATGTGCATGGAGATCATTCGCCAAGGTGGGGTTTTGTTGTTGGTTATTTGAGGTGTGATGCCTTTGTGTATTGGTGCAAAGTTGACGTGGGGTCACTCCAACACACAGATCAAACAGAGACACAGTGTTTTAAAATCGCCACGAAACGGATAGTCTTTTCTTCCCTGTTGTGACATATATCGGTGAAATGGCTTCTCAAACAAGAACAAAACTTGGGGAATTGATCAGATGCTTGTGGTTTGCTATTGGTCGATCTCATGTGAGTGACAGGTTGTCCCGCCCTCATGGCAGTAAACGTCATCAGAGATGGAGATTGGAGGGGAAGTTATTTTGATTAAAGATTACGAGAAAAATTTTCATGACATTTAAAAAAAAAAAAAAAAACAGATTTACAATAAACACTGCAGTATACCATAAGAACTGTCAATTTTGATTTCATGGTGACTTTAATTGTAATTGTGACTGCATATTAACCTGGTAGTGCCATAGAATAAATCCCATCTCTTCCACCTCTCTCAGCTCCTGTGGCATACGAGCCGTTCTCCACGCTGGCTATGATCTATGAGGATCAGGGGGACATGGAGAAAGCGCTTCAGTTCGGACTGATCGCTGCTCACCTGAACCCCAGTGACTGTGAAGAGTGGGTCAAACTGGCGGACATGTCCCTGGAGCAGGATAACATCAAACAAGCCATCATTTGCTACACTAAAGGTCTGTACATTCAAAAGTATTGTATCAGTAAGAGTTTTTTGGAAAGAGGTTTCTTGTGGTCACCAATGCAGCCTTTATTAGAGCATAAACACTAAAAACATTAATATTGTGTAATATTATTACAATTAATAAAATAACCGGTAATTTTAAAATGTCATTTAGTCCTGTGATGGATCACTACTCCAGTCTTCAGTGTCACATGATCCTTCAGAAATCATTCTAATGTGCTGATTTGCTGCTCAAGAAACATTTATTAATAATAATAATAATAATAATAATATCAATGTTGAAAACAGAAAGTTCAAAAGAACAGCTTTTATTTGAACTTTTGTAACATTATAAATGTTTTTACTGTCACTTTTGGTCAATTCAGTGTATCCTTGCCAAATAAGAGTTAATCTCTTAAAATTAACCCAAACTTTTAAACATAACTTTTTAACTTAACTGTCAGTCACCTTACTATAATTCAGCAGATGTTCATTTAATGCGATGCCTTTGTGAAATGTGTCTAAAGCTTGCTGTTTTGTTCCCAGCTATTAAATACGATTCCAGTAATGTTCAGTACCTGTGGGAGCGCTCCAGCCTTTATGAGCAGGTCGGGGAGCACAAGCAAGCCATGGACGGGTATCGCCGCATCCTCAGCCTGCTGCCACCATCCGATGGAGAACAGTTCATGCAGCTCTCACGAGACATGGCAAAGTATGATGTTCCCATATGTTCTGAATCTTATGTTGATCAAGTTTTTTTTGCATCATACCCTTAATATAAAAACACCTTTATGACTTCACATGTGTAAGTGGCCTCTGTTATGATTAGATTGTAAGATTTTAATTGGAGTTTATGTATAAATGTACATTTACATTTATGCATTTGGCAGATGCTTTTATCCAAAGCGACTTACATTGCATTCAAGGTACACATTTTTACATTTTGTCAGCTCTTGCTTTCCCTGGGAATCAAACCCATGACCTTGGTGTTGCTAGCGCCACGCTCTTATTGCTTGAGCTACAGGAAAGCTGTAGAGACTGTATGAGTGACCATTTCTGAATGCCATACAAATTGAACTGTGCGTGTATTTCTTTCAGGAGTTACTATGAGAGCAGCGAGTTGCCTTCCGCTATAGGGGTCATGGAGGAAGCTCTGGACAGACATCCTGAACTAGTCACACATGAGTGTGTCAACATGGCTGCTGAACTCTTCATAGCCAACCATCAACATGATAAAGCTCTAGAGGTGAGATCAGATGAAGACTAGCAGGATGCTCAGAGGCCAATAACAAAAGATATAGGGCAGAACAGGGTGCCAATTGTCCGATATAACGGCGTTATATAGAAATGCATGTCATGTATACATATATCATTTTGATTTTGTGATTTTTATTATAATGTGTGTTTTTTTTATGTGTATGTATATTGTTTGTCCTTTGTGTGTACACATGTTGAATTCCCCATGAGGATAAGTCAAGTCAGTATATAAAGAAAATATTGATGCTGAATTAAGTTAATATTTAAAACAAATTTGCTATAAAAGTAATAAAATGCTTCCAAAATAAAGTGAAAACATAACATTTTGATATGTTATTGTATACAAAAATAAACAGAATTTATTATTCATTATTTTTTGCTTAATAAAGTAAGGAACTACTATTGTTTTTTCAAACATTTCAGTGCACACATGATGCAAGATGGTTCTAAGTGACTCCCCTTTCCCCTTTTGTATTCATGTTAATGTAAATGTTATAATGTATGTGTCTGCAGGCACTGGTGAAGTTTTGTGGCATCGTTCTGAAAAGACAGGAGAAGGAGGAAACCGAGATGGAAACAGGTGACCTGACGCCTGCACAAGAGACAGAAGGAGAAGAGAAGAAAGAACACTCTGAAGAGGAAAAAGGTGAGACGAAAGAGACGAATGTTCTGTCATAATGTGTATTGCTGTACCACAGAGGTGTCTAAATGTACAATAATAGTAGTAATAATATGTTAAATAATAACAGTAATAAACATGTTTCCTGTAATTAAATCTATTTAAATGCATCTTATGCATTCTATGCTGCCTTTGCAGTGTAGAGTTTAGTTTGGTAGGACTAGGCTGATAATAATATTGTCAATCAGAGAGCATTATGTGTGAAAATATCGCTAACATGTTTTTAAATGCATAGGAAAAGTCTTAGAGGTGGTGATTCCTGATAATGTTCCCGTTGACATCAGGGTGAAGATGATGGTGTGTCTCATCCACCAGCAAGTCTTCAAACCTCTGGATGTAAGTAGATTTCTACACACACACAAGCTCTCATTTATATAACTGTTGCTGTATTACAGGAGCTAATTCTTGACTTAAGATTTGAAAAAGTTCCTATGTTACTCTTGAAAATACTACTAATATTATTGTTTTCTGATAATTAGAAGTGTCTTGAGTTTTTTTTTATCTGAGACGTTTGCAAAAAGTGCATGATCTGCAAAGCATTGCCTTCTGTTCTAAGCATCATATTTGTGTTTACTGTTTATTTTACATTCATGCCATTTTAACATTTAAAAGGGATCATTTTAACATATTGAAAATGAGTGAACACTCAAGAATCTTCCAGATGAAAGCATGCTGATGTCTGACGGACGATGTTTGATTTTCTGGCCTGTGACATTTTGCCTGCAGCCCATGTTGACGTCTCTGATGGAGCAGAGCCCGGAGGAGCTGGGCGATTTGTATTTGGACGTGGCTGAGGCTTTTATGGAAGAGGGCGAGTATAACTCCGCCCTGCCTCTGCTTTCCGCCCTCGTCTGCTCAGAGAGATACAACCTGGCGGTCGTTTGGCTCCGACACGCAGGTTACACACTATAAACCTTTTGTTGGTGCACTTGGAAAAGCAATGAATAAAGGATGCCATTATAACAGTAACATGTCTTGTTCTGGTCAAGAACTGCCTACTCAAACTCTACTTGTTTTCAGAGTGTCTAAAGGCACTTGGTCATTTGGAGGTTGCAGTGAAGAGCTACAGTAAGGTTGTTGAAATGGCTCCACTGCATCTAGACGCCCGTCTGGCACTATCCACCCTCCAGCAGCAGTTGGGCCGACCCAACATGGCCCTCGCGGCCCTGGAGCCCATGTATGATGCGGAAACCCTTGCACAGGACTCTTCTGCCGCCCAGCAGGTGTGTGTGTATATCATAGTCATGTGTTTAAGTGCTAAGTGTTGAGCTTGTGTATAATTATGTGTGTGATGTTTTTCAGGAACTGAAGCTGTTGCTGCATCGCTCGACTCTCCTGCATGCTCAAGGACGCACTGATGATTACATAGATACTGTTTTGACCATGCTCTCCATGCTACTTAAGGTCAGGTTCTGCATGATATAAAGAGAGCATATAATACAGTATATAGATAGATGTACACAAAATACCTGAAATTGCAATGTGCACTACTGTTCAAATGCATTTATTTGATCAGTAAAAACGGTAATATTGTGAAATATGACAACAGTTTAAAATAAGTGTTTTCTATTTGAATAGATCTTAATGTAATTTATTTCTGTGATCAATAAATGAATAAATTCTGCTGCTCAAGACATATTTCTTCTTATCATGGAAATAGTAATACATTTTTTCCCAAGATTTTTTTAATGAATAGAAAGTTCAAAATAACAGATTGAAACAAATAGAAATCTTCTGTAACATTATAAATGTATTTACTGTCACTTTTGATCAATTTAATGCATCCCTGCTGAGTAAAAGTATTTTTGAACGCTAGTGTATTTGACATATTTACTGCACCTCAGTATATCGGTATGTATCTGATTAATCCACACCTTTATCAGTCTGTTTGTAGAACCATATGCTCTAGCTACATTGTCTATCTAGCTGTATTATCTGATTTATTTTTTATTTTTATGAATTGGCATACATCAAATTGAAACAAGGAATTACTAATATGCTATAAGCCTGTTTTGCCAGATTCAGTTTTATATAGGCAGATTAATATGTGACCACCATGCTTTCTCATAAACAACTGACATATACAGTTGAAACAGTGTTATTTTAGTTTTGATTGATATAGCATTGTTATAGCACAGTTTTATTTAATTTCAAGTAATGAAAATGCTTTTATTTATGGTTTAACCACTAGTTGTTCAGTCCTACTCTCTGACTACGAGGTTTGAGATACTTGACATTTTACACAAAATAAATTCTCTTTATCTCAGATGTGTGATGTGCTGTCTTGTTTTGTGAAGGTGGCGATGGTGAGGGCTCAGGTGTGTGTCGTCTCTGATACGTCCTCTGGTGTCAAACATCTGAAGCTTATAAAAGAGTCACGCAACAAACTGACAGAGATCGATGACCAGGAGGCAGCTTATCTGGATGTGACGGGTAAAGCACATCAGATGGAACTACATTAACACTTATTCATTGTGCCATTCCCATTGAATTGCTGTCCTAGGACTTTAAGATCACAATGAATTGTATGGTCAATAATATTTACATACTACAACCCAGCAACTGTCAGTTGAAATGAAACCAGCTCTAAAGGAACTACAACAGAGATCTGGGTTCTTTAAAGTCAAAAAGCCTTTGTAAATTTGCATCAAAATGTAATTACTTACTCCTCCTTTGAAACATCTTACCTTTTCATTTCACCTCTTCCAAGAGTCACAGTGTCTTTCTCTATAAGGTAAGACGAGTGTCCTCTCTCGAGATGACTGGTGGAAGCTGTTACTGCACTGTTTGGCCGTGATGTGTGAGGTGAAGCGCTTTGCTGAGGCAGAGTTATTAGTTGACTCCACTTTAGAGTACTACTCCTTCTACGATGATCGCATCAAACGCAAAGAGCTTGAATACCTCGGCCTGTCCGCCGCCTTCCTTGACCACAACTTCCGCAAAGCTTATGACTATATAAGGTCAGTCTAAATCTGTCTACATAAACATCCTGAATAAAATCATTCATTGAGTCAAAAAGTCATTCACAAAGTTCTACACGTTTCTCTCCTTATATGTTTGTTTATTCAGTATTTTGGCTAATTTGATTTGCCGTTGTACCATGCTTAAAACATAGAATCACAGTTTAAAAAACTGATTATATATATATTGTTGCCGCTTTCGACGGTGGACAGGGGCACCCTGACTGGTCTGTGGCTATGCAGCCCCATATGCGACAAACTGCGATGCAATTTGAGCTCCAGTAGCTCGTCTGTTTGATCGGACCACACAAACCAGCCTTCGCTCCCCACGTGCATCAATGAGCCGTGGCCGCCCCTGACCCTGTTCCCAGTTCACCACTGTTTCTTCCTTGGAGCACTTTTGATAGATCCTGACCACTGCAGACCGGGAACACCCCACAAGAGCTGCAGTTTTGGAGATGCTCTGACCCAGTCGTCTAGCCATCACAATTTGGCCCTTGTCAAACTCACTCAAATCCTTACGCTTGCCCATTTTTCCTGCTTCTCTAACATATCAACTTTGAGGACAAAATGGTCACTTGCTGCCTAATATATCCCACCCACTAACAGGTGCCGTGATGAAGAGATAATCAGTGTTATTCACTTCACCTGTCATAATGTCACCGGTCATAATGTTATGCCTGATTTGGAAATCAGTTTTTGTCTTTATTTATGCAGTATTTTTGCTAATTAGATTTATAATTTTAAAAACTCATGTTTAAAACAGAATCCTGCGTTATCCACCAACATTTTTTTTTTTTTTTATGATTTTTTTAAAAACTGATACATATACATATATATTTTTTAAGCTATTATTATTTATTCTATATTTAATCGTCTGTTTAAAACTCATAATCCTGCTTAGAGTACAGAATTTAATGTTTAAAATACAGAATCCTGGTGGAAATTGTGGGATTCTATGTTTTAAACAAGATGAAACTATGATCAAATTATCCAAAATACTGCATAAACAAACACACAAGGGGAGGAACGTGTAAAACTCAAGATAAACTGGTTCTTCTTGAGGAACAGAGGGTGGAAAATGAAATCTGAGGCTGAAGGTTTTATTTTTTATTGCTATTTATTTGATTGGGAAGTGGCTTTAGTGACTATTTGTGCTTCTTTCTCGGTAGTGAACTTGTCTTTAAGCACTAAGAAATATACTCCATCTATTGCAGGTTGATGTTAATGGACAATGTGGAACGGACTCAGCTGTGGAACGTGTTTAATCAGGTTACCCTGCACTCTCAGGATGCCAGACATCATCGTTTCTGTCTGCGTCTCATGCTCAAACACCCCGATAACCATGCGCTGTACCTTCTCAATGGACACACCTCGCTGGTTTCTGGGACTTTCAAACATGCACTCGGTATGGTTTAGACGTAAAACCATTTCCTAAGGCACAATTCTGGTGTTTATTGCTAGGTTCTGTACGTGAGTGGGTCACAGCTAGTTGTAATGTTTATTTTGAATTTATGTGCATATAAGCATTGCACTGTTAAAATTTGTTTTATTATTATCGTTAATTTATTCTACTTTCTCTTCTCTGAGTAGGTCAGTACATGCAGGCGTTCAGAAACCAGCCTGACCATCCTCTTCATAGTTTGGTTGTTGGTCTCACGTTCTTCCATATGGCCTGTCAGAGGTTCGTCATGAAAAGGCATCCCCTCGTTGTGCAGGTACACCATTATGTGTATTTTAAAAAATATATATATTTTCAATTTAAGAATAGTAGTAATAGTAAATGAATAAAACCATAGATGTCATTCAGACATTAGATTTTTTCACATATTTTGGTTGCTCCTCAGGGCTTCTCATTCCTGTGGCGCTATGTGGATCTCAGAGGTCATTGTCAAGAGTCTCTGTATAATCTTGGTCGGGCTTTACACCAGCTTGGTCTCAGTCATTTAGCCATTCACTACTACGAGAAAGCCCTCACCCTCCCCCCACTCAAACTGGAGGTAAGACGCTTTCAGTTTAATATCCGTGTGATCTACCACCATACATGCATAAATCATCACAGAAACCTCACAGATTCTCAATAGGCTGTTTTAAATGCTTTGTGAAATGCAAACAATTTCTCTTGTCATTTGAAGGGGATTGATGATGATCAAGTGGACTTGAGAAGAGAGATTGCCTACAACTTATCTCTTATTTACCAGTCCAGTGGCAACAAGGAGATGGCCCGCCATGTCATCTACACCTACTGTACTGTCTGACTCAATGAGCCATCAGACTCACAGGTTCCTTTTACAGTTGCTTCTATAAATGTGCAAAATAAACAATATTTTTTACTATATTTTCTTTTCAATAAACTTATTTATAATATTTATGCAGTGTTTGATTTTGAGTTGTGTGTTCATTTGGGTTTAGAATGAGTTTTTAATAAGTTTAGAAAATGAGTAAAAATAAATAAATATATACTGTACTGTATAAAAATGTATATTTATGGCCCCCCGAAGCCTATTTGTAGTTCATTACGTTGTGTTATATTTTAGCTGAATTCTAGAGCCAAAGTCTGAGCATGTATGTGCATTTTAAGCGCAGGTATACACAGGTAAGCTATTAACTAGTTGCTTATTAGCATGCATATTACTAGGATATTGGCTATTTATTAGTAGGGGGAGAGTGGGGTAAGACGAGCCATTTTTTACTTATGTGGTTCTCAAGATAATAAAGAAAATAAGTGCAATGAAAGTATCCAAAGTAATTTCTGGATGTTCGCTATCATTTTAAATGATCAGAATACATCTATGCCAAGGGGTTCTAAAAATATTGCTTTTTATAAAAAAGTGTTCCTGTGGCTCAATTTACCCCAGGTAAGTTGATCTAAGTCAGTGGGTAAGTTGCACCATCTGGGTTTAAACTGATTCTGATTGAATCTGAATCAAACACAGGTGCAATTGTAAAGATCATTTTCAAAAATTCCTCCATTAATCAAATTTCCTTTTACAAATAGTCATTTATTTTCTCAAAGCTAACTTAAACCAAATGAAGTGGACATTTCAATATCTTTAATTGTTTGCATTTCTGAAACAATATGTTGAACACCAAAGTTGTAACCTTCCCAAAAACAGCCTAAACAGAGTTTGAGTACAATTAAATACAAATAAAATAAAAACTGAACGTGAATGAACAAATTAATGTCATTGAAACTAATAAACATTTTAGTCAAAAGGTTCTTGGCATGGTAGGTCGAACATGTTAGGCCATTAGGGACTGCAGGTGGAAAGAGACAGTATATTTGATTAAGCGTCTTCTGGGTCTTAAGGATTTGGTGTACTTGTAGCCTACATCGTTCCTATCAAATCAAATCCTATCAAACTCAAACTAAACATTTGTTTATTTTTAAGAAAATGATAAACTAAACCAGTTGTGTAACATTACACTGAAATTATACCAGTTTTAAATTAACTACAGTGCCTTATGTAATGGGGTAAGTTAAAACGCTGGCCCAGTTTACCCCACAGCATTTGGCTCACTTTGCCCCATAGCTGCCATTTTGGATTCAACTAGCTAGCTTAGCAATTCAGGCTAATATTTAGCTAAATGATTTGCATGGTTTTATACATAGCTAAATCACCAATATGGATCATAAATATTTTAGACCTGGGCAAAATTTCTTTGATGCAACAGCCATTACATCTATTATGCTAAATTTTAAAAAAGTAAAAATAAATAAAATAAAAAATAAATAAATAAAGTAAAAGGGTGCCTTCCACTCCTCCCATGTGCTTCTTTTCACAGTGTGGCAGAAATGATGGGTGGTTCCAAAATATAAGGTCACATGACAATAAAAGTGTGCAGTTGCCAAGATGAAGGGGGTGGGTCAACATCTTACCCCACTCTCCCCTATAAAGTGCATATTAGTGCATTATTCTGCATTATCATATTTTAAAACCCTTAATCCTACCCAATACCTAAACTTAACAACTACCTAACTAATATTAATCATCAGTAATTAGGAGTTTGAGGCAAAAGTTGTGGTTAATAGTTGGTTGTGTGACTGAAATCTCTAATACTTTATATTCTTTTACCCACTTTTCTGAAGCTCCAAGCAGTCTCCGTTCACACTTTGTTTTATAATTCAACCTTAAGTGTGCTAACTTTTTTGTAAGAGTAGTTAATTTATTACAGTGCTTGCAAAGTGCAAACTTAAAAGTTAAAGTACTTTCACATCTTTCCTTCGCCCTTTTCACCCCCTCCGTGAAATGAATTTCAATTCACCTTATTGAATCGGTTCGTTTGGGTGATTCATTTCCAATAATTGTGTCCGAGCAAACTATTAAATAGGTTCTTTGCTTTGAGTCGTCACTCAAACGCGTTTCACACAGGACATGTTCAAAAGTAAAGGTTTCTTAATAAAATGCTGCGTGGCTTTTTATTTTCAATTTCTTACAAAAGTAGGGTTGCAATTGTCTTTTCAGGTTTTTCCGAAGCTGTATTGCTGCTTTTAGCATGTCACCATGTGTGTTGTATTTTTAAGTATATTTTTTTAACTACTTTTAAAGGATTAGTTCACTTTAAAATGAAAATTACCCCATGAATGGAACCCAGGAGTGGAGTTTCTTTATTATGGGTGGATGCACTTTTTTGTGCTTAAAAAAAGTTATATATAAAATCTATATATATAAAAGTCCTGGCTAATCCAAGCATTATAATGGCAGTGAATTGTTGCGTCGTGTTGCGTCTGAAGCCACTTCGCTTCAGAAGGCCTTTATTAACTCCCCGGAGCCGTGTGGAGCAGTTATATGATGAATAGATGCACTTTTATAGACAATTCACTGCCATTATAAAGCTTGGATTATCCAGGACTTTTTAAATAGCTATAACTCATTTTATTCGTCTGAAAGAAGAATTTCATATACACCTAGGATGACTTGAGGGTGAGTAAATCATGAGCTAATTTTCATTTTTTGGGTGACCTAACCCTTCACTCTTACATACACTCACCTAAAGGATTATTAGGAACACCTGTTCAATTTCTCATTAATGCAATTATCTAATCAACCAATCACATGGCAGTTGCTTCAATGCATTTAGGGGTGTGGTCCTGGTCAAGACAATCTCCTGAACTCCAAACTGAATGTCAGAATGGGAAAGAAAGGTGATTTAAGCAATTTTGAGCGTGGCATGGTTGTTGGTTCCAGACGGGCCAGTCTGAGTATTTCACAATCTGCTCAGTTACTGGGATTTTCACGCACAACCATTTCTAGGGTTTACAAAGAATGGTGTGAAAAGGGAAAAACATCCAGTATGCGGCAGTCCTGTGGGCGAAAATGCCTTGTTGATGCTAGAGGTCAGAGGAGAATGGGCCGACTGATTCAAGCTGATAGAAGAGCAACTTTGACTGAAATAACCACACGCTTACAACCGAGGTATGCAGCAAAGCATTTGTGAAGCCACAACACGCACAACCTTGAGGAGGATGGGCTACAACAGCAGAAGACCCCACCGGGTACCACTCATCTCCACTACAAATAGGATAAAGAGGCTACAATTTGCACGAGCTCACCAAAATTGGACAGTTGAAGACTGGAAAAATGTTGCCTGGTCTGATGAGTCTCGATTTCTGTGGAGACATTCAGATGGTAGAGTCAGAATTTGGGGTAAACAGAATGAGAACATGGATCCATCATGCCTTGTTACCACTGTGCAGGCTGGTGGTGGTGGTGGTGTAATGGTGTGGGGGATGTTTTCTTGGCACACTTTAGGCCCCTTAGTACCAAGATCTCAACCCAATAGAACATCTTTGGGATGTCGTGGAACGGGAGCTTCGTGCCCTGGATGTGCATCCCACAAATCTCCATCAACTGCAAGATGCTATCCTATCAATATGGGCCAACATTTCTAAAGAATGCTTTCAGCACCTTGTTGAATCAATGCCACGTAGAATTAAGGCAGTTCTGAAGGCGAAAGGGAGTCAAACACAGTATTAGTATGGTGTTCCTAATAATCCTTTAGGGGAGTGTAGAACAGATCCTTACGCCTTTCGAATCGTTTAGAATGAGTCAAAGAACCGGTTCAGCAGCAGGGTGACTCGTTCGCGAATCGAACATCACAACAGCGTGAGTGAACGCCTACCTCTCGTGAGCTCAAAACAAAAGCAGACGCAAAGCCCGTGGAATTAATCCAACACAAATGCAAAGCGACATTCATCACAACGCATCTCTCGCGCGTTCAGATGAAGCTGTACGCCCGGCCACGCGCATGTTTTTGTTCGGGTCCGAGTGTTTTCAGTGGGTATGAGGTGGCATAGCGCGGACACGGGGCTCTTTGTAAATGAATAAGAGATGAACGCGGCTGGATTCAGACTGGCACACCGCGCGCACGGACGCAGACCGACACTGCGCAGTAAATCTCAGCTGGGCTGGGTTCGGGCTGGTTCGGTTGGGTTGTGTTTCCGTTGAGACGGATGTTTTAGGTAGAAGAAGAGGAGGAGGAAGCGCGCTGGTCCCGAACAGAGGCCCTCAGCTGCGCACATCAGCTGTTCCAAGAATCCCAGTGTGTTTATTTGCGCTTTCCCAATTCATCACCTTTATTTGACGGTAAGTGGCATGTTTACCTGCATGTGCATTCACTGCCTAAATGTTAAATTAGCCTAATTGACATTGTAGTCAATTTATAAACAATTGATTGGCAAATGCATTATAACCCGCACCGTTGGCTGTTGATTCTTATGGAAGCCAAACAACATGACTGTATATCAAATGTACATTTACTTAAACATTATACAAAACTATGTACCACTTTAAAGCTCTATAATTACATTTCAGAAAATGGGTCCCAGATGCCACAGGTTTCTGTTTTGTACATCCTTAAACCATAAAACACAGAACCTCTTTTTTTGAGGGCCATTGTCTCTGCTATTCAGTCCTAGGCACATTTAAAGTTGCTCTTATTGTCTAAAATGTAGTGTGGAGTTTTCCTGGTGCATCAAAATATATGCATTTGCCATAAAGGCTGCCAAGAAGATTTATTGATATTGATTTGCATGGAAAAAAACGCATCAATGTTATACGTTAGATTTACATTTTATATGGTAGGGGCAGCTTTAATGTGCCTAGAATTGAGTAAAGAGAATTTGGCCTTCAAATGGTTCAGTTTTTATGTTTGCTTGAACCAACTATCAGTGACAAATGTATAATGTTAAGTTGAAACCTGCTGTTTTTTTCATGCAAATGTCAAGTAAATCACTGCCTCGCATCCTTATCAGCTTATGCAGGTTCTGTTTGGGTTTTATTGCCAGAATTGATTGCCAGTGTGGCATGGGCATTGTAGTGGTTCATTGTGCAAATGTGTAATAATCAGCAGCATATTTTCCTATTGATGCAGTATTTGTTTTTATGCATTGCATCTGTATTTTGTACAATATTAGCAAATAAATGTTCTAGTTCCTAAAACAGCATTTGCTATATAGGGTTCTTTGGAGATGAAAACAGTTTTTGATTGATCTGAAAACCTATAGGGAACAGTGTATGTGTTCCTGATTCATTAAAGCACAAGTTTGGGGTGTTTTTTAAAGAACAAGAGAATATGAAGTTTCTAGTAGAGCTTGAGATTGTTCTGTCATGACGTAACCCTTTTTGGTTAATAGATCTGAATGTGAGAGGAACGGCACGATTGTTTTTTGTTTTTGTTTTACATTGTGAGTTTTTGTTGTCGAAACTGATGCTTCTTTAGTTTTATTATAGTTGAAATGTCCAAAAAAAGTAATTCTGACATGCCTAGCAGAAAGTTTCCAAGACTAGTTTTCCTCACAAGTAATGAGGTCACATGAAGCTTGGCTTTGAAGAGTAGCTCCAAAATCCCACTTCAGGACTATTTAGACCATCTATGTGATCTGTGGATTAAATGACACAGTTAAAGCTGGTGGCTCAGTCATTAATGCCTCGCCTCAGACTCAATTTCAGGATGGCCTGGTTCTTGTTCAATCCAATATTTGCCTGTCTAAAAGGCTCAATTGTTTACATATCCATGTGGATTCATTTCTGAGAGCTGCATTTTGAACTTGTAAAATTGCTCCTCAGATTTTTCTGTTAAATTTTAGTGCCTAAAATGCAGAAATATCTGCAGATTGCATCTGGGCCTTGCAACGTCTGATCGAATCATCTTGATTTAAGTATTGATTCATCTCTGTGGGTAAGGATGTTATTGGACATCGGATCAGACAGTCTTGGATGAATAATAGCAGGAGCTATAGGTGGAGACAGATAGAGGATGGACGGTAAGAGTCGAGATGTATGGTTTGAGAGGGCTATAGGGATGAGAGGACAATAGAAGCTTTCAATAAGGTCTGAACAAATCAATTCAGCTTGTACTTTATTGGCATGACAAATAGTTAATTGGGTATGTTTACTTTTTTTTTTATTGCATGAGCAGTTACAATTATCTGCACACAATAGTAAAATTGACTTTTGGTGGTCCAGATGGTAATGATCAAATAAACCGATAATGTGTGTGTATTCTGGCTAGTTTGGCAAGAATATGGTTCACATTTTGCATTGTTTTACTTTGCATCCCTCCACTAAGAGATTGACATCCATTGATGGGGAATTTGTGTAATTTTATTTTAAAAGTTACATTCAATGAAAAACTTTGGATGAAGTCGTTCACAAGCCATTTCACTACATAATATGATGAATTATGATATTAATAAAATGTAGAGTTAGGCTTTTTTTTTTTTTTTTTTTTTTTTTTAGGCTACGAGTGACTTTTTGTAATTTTCTCTTTTTTTTATTTTTATAAATAGGATGTTTTAATGAAAGGATTTTTTTATTTTATTTATTTTTTAATCTGGAATAACATGCATTGATAAAACATTTTCAGTTAGAATGCATTGCCTTTGGTCAAACGGATTGCTCAGATAAGCCATATTGTTCTGCAGTGTTTGACATGTCAAGTGTTTTGTTAAAGTCATGTAAGGTGACACCCACTAAGCCTGCCTGAGTTTCATTAGCATGACCTGAATTGGCTTTATTATCTTACAGAATCAGTCTGTGACATCACATCAGGTATGCTTTGTCACACATTTATAGTGCTTATTGGCTTTTAGTTCTGATGTAAGAGTTATGGGCTTATTAACAGCTTGCACCAGCGCAAACCCTCTTTTGGCGTTAAAATCTACTGTCAGGATTACGTAGTGATAAATTAGCACTGAAAAGGCGTGGATGGTGATTTTTGCGGCTGACCTTATTGCATATGCATTTGTAGGAGTTTCCCTTTCAGATGCAACATTTATGTGAGGAGGGTATATAAATGAATCATGCAAAGTGATTTACTAAGGGTTGCACTCATCAATTTACTGGTATTTGTGCCATTATTTAATGCCCAATAAAGCATGTCTTAAACCAGACACTAATGGGTAGATTGTGTTGGTCATTATGGGAATAATCCGCCTGCGCCTGTGTTCTTTAATTTGTGCGTCATCAGTAGATCACACGCAAAACTTTCCACTCCCATCAGCACTTTTTTGGACTTGCGTTACCACGCTAATTTGCCCTGTTTAGTAAATCTGGCCCTAAATATACCATTCAAAAGTGTAGGGGTAGTAAGATATTTTTTTAAGTAAGGACACTTTAAATTGATCAAAAGTGACACTAAAGACATTTCTAATGTTAAAGAAAATTGTATTTCAAACAAATGCTGTTTTTTTAATTTTTTTTTATACAGGTGTTTTAAGCCAAATAACAGATTTCTAATTACATTACTCTTGCATAACTCTTAAATAAGGTCTTTAGTTAGTTTCTGATGTTAGCCCCCGTTTGTTCTGTAGTTTTTCTGTGAATAACGTTGTTTTGTTGGTGGTGTTGCGTTTGGTTTGGGCAGTGGTTCAGTAAGTGAGGTACACAAACAAAATGCTGAGTTTTGCCATTAATGTAATTCTACCCCACCTTAAAATAACATTAATCGAGTTAATGTATACACATTAGGAGTAGTGAACACACACACACACACACACACACACACACACACACTCGGAGCAGCGGGCGACCATTTTTTTGCTGCGGCGCCGTGGGAGCGATTGGTGGTTAGGTGCCTTGCTCAAGGGCAAATCAGTTATTTCCTTTCGTTATTGAGAGTCCAGTCGTTTGGGTTACCAGTCTGACTCGCTAACCATTAGGCCACGACTGTTTAAATAAGGTTATTTCGTCATTCATTGTCGGAGTCTTATAGCCCTTCCCCCTCTGCTACATAATTAAATCTGAACAGCAGAAATCTGAGCAGAACTGTTTTGCATCTCCAAGCAACACACAGCAGTGTTTCATCAGTGAATTGAACAAATCAACGACTGAGTCAATGATTCAATGGTTCATTCATAAATACAGACACTTGCTTTAATACTGAATGAATAAATGAATGTATGAGTGACTCGATGACTCACTCTTTAAGACAGTGACTTGCCACCATCAACTGGTGGTTTTATTTTAATGTTTACCATCATTTCATATTTCTCTATTGAACTTTTTTTTATTTTATTTAAAACATCTCATAGCATTGTTTATGCCATTGTATTTGGCATTCCTGCCCTCTCTGAGCAGCATTAAACAGTGTGTAAATAAATCAGGATGTAGCTTGTGCTACTGTAAATATGGCTTTTGTTGATAATTAGTTTAATGTATTGCTTTATATACACTGGATTAGGGCAACATTTTTACATTCAAAGATTTTGCTTATATTGTCTGATTTATCTTATTGAGCCTGGTTAGAACAAACCTCTGTCATAAAAGATAAGTGGAAAAAGTAAATAACTAAGGGTATTTACATTGGCCTGAACTGTCACGAGTTTGAGTTTGTCAGATGAGCCAGTTGGCTGTGGTTATTGCCTTCTGAAATTATTTATTCTAGTTTGAAACCAATATCTGGTATATTTGATTTAAAGAAGTAAAATTGGTCATTGAATATAAAATAACCCACAACTGAAATTGAATAACCCACATTTTTTAAAATATCCAATTTAAGAGGCAACACAGATGTAAAATACATTTACTTTTTTCATGTTACATAAAGTTTTGCAGTATTAAGAGCAGTTTGTTACTGATAGTGGTATTCGGCCTGAATGTGAACCATGCACACTACTGCACTGTTGTGTTTGCTGGTGGGACGTCTGGTTTGCATCACTGTGAATGTGTGTTTAAGTTAGACATTTCTTGTGCAAATGCATTGTGGTTGGTTTCTAATTTTGTGCTTTGGTATGTTTACAATGATCAGGTTTGAGGTTGATTCATGGGAAGAACATATGTCATTGTTCCTGCGTCATTGTGGTAAACATGTAAGTTTAGTTTTATTTTTGACTGTGTGTTTTTGTGTACAGAGCAATCACAGGAAGAAGTCAAGGCTCTTTCCTGGTGTTTCCTTAAGCAGAATGCATGTACACACACACTCTTACATCACTCTGTACCCAAAATAGAATATGTATCATGGCCTATTGTTCATCCAAACAGTGTGGTCACACTGATGTGGCATTTCTCAGCCTTATTTGTCAATGCAGGATGAAATGTTTGTCTGATAAACCTAAATGACATTTATTGAATATTAGTCAAAAGTCACAACTAGGGTTGGGAATTGAAAATCAATTCCAGTTCTGGAATCGGATAGGCCTACTTAAGGTCAGGAATCAGATACTTGTTATAAAATTGCATTTTCTACACTGCTTATCGAGTCCTGTGTGCACATTTTAATGTGGTTTTAAACCATTCAAGTGCAAGAAGATGTGAAATTTTGTGCTTTGTGTTAGGTATACATCCAATGCCTGCGCACAGAAGCCACCTATCATATGGTGCACGATTATTGAATTGAATTTAGTTTTTGTGTCGTCTTGTGCTTGACTGGACAAATACACAAAATTATGTTGAAATATCTTTGTAAACCGGTTATGTCTTAAATGAACAAACAGTTGCACGTGTAACAGTATAATGGATCCATGCATTGGGTCTTACAGCCGTTTCACAGCAGAACTTTGTATTGTTTTGGGCATGCACATTAAGCAATGAGTGCATTCGCACCGGGAGCAGCAGTGGAGCGGGGGTTTCGGCGCAGAGCCTATTTTTGCGGCGCTGCTGACGCTCATTTAAAGAGAAATCACACTTTTGATGGACAAAATAAATATGATTTCACACAAAAGGTGCTCGAAATGCACATAAGCATGTCTAGTGTGTTTTAACAAGAACTGGAGTATGTCAGAAAAGAAAAGAAAGAATCAAAGTATTTATAAAAGATTATAATTATTCAGTTTGGGTGAAAGTATAGACCCTTTTTGCGCTGACGTCACAATTACGTCACAGCATTAGCTGGAGGCAAAACAAAGAGAAAACTGGAGGCGGCCAATACAAACCAGCACAGGTTTGTCGGAGCTCAAAATGTCATCTTGTGTTTTTGGGTGCCAGAATCGACGAGTACAAGCTCCAAACTGAAATTTTACCACATACCTGCTGCTACTGCCAGACAAAAAAAATGATGACAGCTGTGGTTAAACGCAATAAAACGAGCGGACTGGAGTGAGTGTGCCAAGCGCTGGCTATAGGCAGAACTTCGGATCATACGACACACAACTCATCTGTTAAATCTTTGTATTTTAAGTCTTGTACATGTCCATTTAGCACATAGTTATAGGCATCTAACGATCTAAACTATCAAATCAAGTCACCTTTATTTATATAGCGCTTTTTACAAGTCGTTTTACAATTGTTTCAAAGCAGCTTCACAGTGTTAACAGGAAAATAATGCAACAGAATTTGATTCGGCTGTACAGCCGCTCTGGTGAAAACGGTGATGTTATCCGGCTAATTTCAGTTATCATATAGTGTCAGTGCGGTAATATAGTTGAAATTTAGGTGTCCCCAACTGAGCAAGCCAAAAGCCAAAGGCAACGATGGCAAGGAACCAAAACTCCTTCAGGGCCAGAATGGAGAAAAAAACCTTGGGAGAAACCAGGCTCAGTCGGGGTGCCAGTTCTCCTCTGGCCAACGAACAGTGTATGATTATGATTCTGGCAACTATGCACATTCTTTTTTTTCACCATGAAGTAAACTGAGAAATGTAGATATTTAATGTGAATTTTACAGTTGCCATATAACGCTTAAAGCTGCACAACTGCAGAGTAAAAAATATTAGGATATTAAAACATTTATATGTGTTTATAAAAAAACTGACATGATTTTTTTTGCAAAATCACACTGAGTACCCAGAACAGCTGCTTGCATGAAGTTTAAGGTAAAAATAAGTGTTTGCCTATTCTGCCTATGCCGCGGGCCGGCCCTGGGTGTAGATGCCCGGCCACTCAACCGGAGGTAATCCTGTCAGATCGTCCATCCATTTGAATGAGCATGTACGGGTCAGTCAATCTGGTTCCGTCCGTTAAGGTTAACTTTTTAAAATAACAGTCACGGTCCCGGACAGAGTGTGACCTTACATATTCAGATAAAATTACTCCAGTCATTGTTTAAAAAGAAGCTCACCTTAAAGAAGAAAAGAGAAAAAAAAAAAAAACTTGCTGGCTAGCGTTAGTGAAGCAATCAGGGGAATCGTTCTGCCTCCAGCTAGGCTCCACCCACAGAAAACATCACAATGTTTTCTAACTGAAAAAGGGATAGTGTATTATAAAAAAATTTTTTTTTTTTAAAAAGCCAGAAAATATGATATATAAAGTTTATTTAGTTTATCATGCAATACACAGACAGGTAGCCTATATAGGCTCTAGCACTACCCAAATCAAACCTGAGTGCGCAGGTTTTTTTTTTTTTTTTTTTGCTGTCTTGTAAACATATAGAAGTATGCATGAAACGACATGATTGGAGCTGTTTTCTTGGTTATGTTTGTCGTTTACCATTTACATGCGAATGTTGAATCTACACCTCCCCATGTTAACAAACTTTCAAGACTACCAAGTTTATAAATGACCAACTTCTAAAAACAAATATAGGTTAGTTGTCTTGTGTGTCTAAAGTGAGCATTATACACTCCCCTAAAGGATTATTAGGAACACCATACTAATACTGTGTTTGACCCCCTTTCGCCTTCAGAACTGCCTTAATTCTACGTGGCACTGATTCAACAAGGTGCTGAAAGCATTCTTTAGAAATGTTGGCCCATATTGATAGGATAGCATCTTGCAGTTGATGGAGATTTGTGGGATGCACATCCAGGGCACAAAGCTCCCGTTCCACCACATCCCAAAGATGCTCTATTGGGTTGAGATCTGGTGACTGTGGGGGCCATTTTAGTACAGTGAACTCATTGTCATGTTCAAGAAACCAATTTGAAATGATTCAAGCTTTGTGACATGGTGCATTATCCTGCTGGAAGTAGCTATCAGAGAATGGGTACATGGTGGTCATAAAGGGATGGACATGGTCAGAAACAATGCTCAGGTAGGCCGTGGCATTTAAACGATGCCCAATTGACACTAAGGGGCCTAAAGTGTGCCAAGAAAACATCCCCCACACCATTACACCACCACCACCAGCCTGCACAGTGGTAACAAGGCATGATGGATCCATGTTCTCATTCTGTTTATGCCAAATTCTGACTCTACCATCTGAATGTCTCAACAGAAATCGAGACTCATCAGAACAGGCAACATTTTTCCAGTCTTCAACTGTCCAATTTTGGTGAGTTTGTGCAAATTGTAGCCTCTTTTTCCTATTTGTAGTGGAGATGAGTGGTACCCGGTGGGGTCTTCTGCTGTTGTAGCCCATCCGCCTCAAGGTTGTGCGTGTTGTGGCTTCACAAATGCTTTGCTGCATACCTCGGTTGTAACGAGTGGTTATTTCAGTCAAAGTTGCTCTTCTATCAGCTTGAATAAGTCGGCCCATTCACCTCTGACCTCTAGCATCAACAAGGCATTTTCGCCCACAGGACTGCCGCACACTGGATGTTTTTCCCTTTTCACACCATTCTTTGTAAACCCTAGAAATGGTTGTGCGTGAAAATCCCAGTAACTGAGCAGATTGTGAAATACTCAGACCAGCCCGTCTGGCACCAACAACCATGCCATGCTCAAAATTGCTTAAATCACCTTTCTTTCCCATTCTGACATTCAGTTTGGAGTTCAGGAGATTGTCTTGACCAGGACCACACCCCTAAATGCATTGAAGAAACTGCCATGTGATTTGTTGATTTAGATAATTGCATTAATGAGAAATTGAACAGGTGTTTCTAATAATTCTTTAGGTGAGTGTATGTAGAGTTGGAGCCGCTGCTGTGACGCTGTACAAACGCTTCCAGTGTGAATACTCTCGTGCATCTGCAGCTGCAGTGACGGTGCAGTTACACTGACGTGAAGCTCACGCACCACTCAAGCTTGCACTGTGAAACGGCTGGTAAAGTGACAGATGCCTGATAAACCTGCCGTCTTACTGATAATCGAAGAACAAAAGAAAAAGAAAATCACTCAATGATCGTGATTGATTTTGTAACTTTAATGAGGATTAATGTATATTTGATCTATTTAAATAAAACTATGCAGTGTTGTTTGATTTCAATTTATGAACTTTGTTCAGTTGTGTTTTAATTTGTGCTAATTTGCTTATTTGTTCTTTCTGTATTAAAGACAAGTTCAGTCATTAATAAGCATTGAAATTGATATAGTCTAGTTTACTAGTTAGTTGTTCTTTAGGCTGCTGATTTTTGTTTGTTGTATTCAGCTGCAAAAGAATGTTTAGCAAAATGACACAGAATATGCTTGATATCTAAATATTAATTTTTTTAATTTTTTTTTTTTTTTTTTTTACATATTGAAATCAAAACTGGGAATCAGAATCTATAGGCAGAATCGGATATCCAACCTTAGTCACAATGCCTTTGGGATTATTCTACAACATGCGCTAAGCCTTGACAGAAAATCAGAAGTGAATAGAAAGTCAACATTGAGAAATATTGTTGCTCAAAAGTTGCATGCTTTTTTTGTAACTAACTCAGAGACTTTCAAGGATGTTTAAATAGAAACTTAAGTCTTCCTTGGGAGACACAAATGAGACAATTGTGGATATACTAGTAGAAAATGAATGTCGAAAACATTACTTAGATAATTGTCTTTAGAGAATATGATAAACATGTTTATAGTTAATGCTGAAATCTTTAACTTTAGATTGCAGACTTTATCTTGGCAAATATGAGCACGATTTGAGACATGTTTTTGAAAATGTAATATTAGCATCTTTTCTTCTGAGATGCAAAAGACCTCAGAAAAATCTCTTGTTCTCAAACTTTTCTCTCCATGTTTTCTTGAAAAAACAAATGAGATATTAAAGAGATCTTCCCTTTTCTCATTTTTTTTTTTGTCCTAATTCACAATTATTGTCAGATTTTGTTAGAGAAGCAGCATAGAAATCTTTAAAACTCTTACAAATGAGTTAAATCCGTTGTGCCATGCTAAACAGGCAGTAATGTGACTCCTAACATTAGTATGTGTTAACAAACGGATGTTAATGCACTGTACTGGGTGTACGTTAAGATGCTACATTAGCCTATTGTTTGATTGTGAACACCAGCTGGCATGCACAGACCCGCCTCAGATATGGGTCAGTGTTTTGGCATCTGAGTGGCTGGGATGTGCTGGCTCATCTATAAATAGCGTCACCCTCAACGCTGTATAAATAAACAGTGAAACGATACGAGGTGTTGCAGCACGGGGGCTAGTCTAGTTTGAGGGAGTGTTTGCTCCTAAAACTCAAGTTTATCTACTCGTGACTTGAGAAAAGTAAATACCGGGAGAAAATTATATATAGCATCATTAGCTGTTTTGCTGAATAGTTTTATGCTGAATTCTGTTGAATCCTAACTCTTCTGTGAGTGCTCTCATCGCTGTTTAAACCTGCCATTTTTAACAGATGAAAACTTTTACATTTTATTGATCTTGTAGTTATTTAGGTAATTTTGTTCACCATTTTTAAAGATGTTCATTCCGTTGGTGTATTTAAGCTGTAGGTGCATCATAACCCTTGTAAAAAGAAGTGCACTTTAGCATACCTTTAAAAAGAGTTTTAAACTTGTAGAAATAATATACTTGTGTGCAAACTGACTCATAATTGTATGTTAATTGCAATTAAATGAAAATGTGATAGTTTAAATGTGTGTTAAATACCTTCAGAGTGCTCTTTTAAAACACTTAAGTAGGACTTTACTTCTATTGCCTTTGACATATGGTTAAAGTGTACCGAATCTACTGACAAGCATTTATGGTAAACAAAAATATACTTAATTTTTTATATATTACACATTTGTAATGATAAATTAGCAATTTAGTACATTTAAAGTGTATTAACTTGAATGTAATATTAAATAACACTCTACAGTTAAAAATAAAATTGCTCCTGTACAAAAATAGTCCTGTACTTTAGTATATGTTAGTCAAAATAAGTATAATTATATAGTGTACTTCTTTAAAGCGTGACAAAATAAAATTTAAATATTAAATTATTTTTAAATATTCAATACAATTTAGCACACTTAATTGGAACACATAGGAATCTTTACAAAAGCGTTTAGCGTCAATTCTGGCAGGTCACGTTAGTCAAGCTTGCATCAGCTGACTGTCAGCTGATCATGTCTTCCTATAGGAATACAATGCTTATCACAGCATGCATATATAAGCTCCTTCAGTATTATCAGCTGCTATCGTGTTTCTGCAGAGCTCATTTACCCTCCTCCATCCCCAGCTCCTCCTCTCGTCAGTCAGGATTTCCAGTCCAGTCAAGTCTGAATCAGACTACATTCCTGAATTATTTTGTACATTAATATCGACATTAATGATATCTGCAATACATTATGTTGGTTCTGTTCTGTTTACCCTAAGGGGGGTTATTGCTGCTCTCCCTGCTCTTATCCAGGCTGGATGCGCAGGGAGTTCTTGCCCAGAACAGAACCATAATGCCAATCCAAACTATATGCTAATAGTCAATCAATCATATTTGACAATAGTGGTCCTGACAGAACTACTTTTCTTCTAATCATGTTCCCTTGGAAAATGTATTTTATTTAAAATTTTATGATTATTTTTTTGTTTTTTTTCAAATTTAATTTATATTGTAATAATGATGACTAAAGTAACCATGGTATTTTGGTGGACAAACAAATTTTTTTTTTTTTTTTTTTGGCCATTTGTTCATGATGAGCCCATAAAATTCTTCTGAAATGAGTCAACATCGCTTTAAATGGTCATTTCCTTATCCTGCCAAGAGATGCTATTATTGAAGGAAAGGAAAACAGATATGCATACAGGGAAGACTGCATCATGATGATCATTTAGAGACGCTGTAAAGGTTAAAATATGGGGAATTTTCCATAACTCCTGTAACTCCCGGTATGGGAAGTTCTAGGTGTCTTTGGGGCATTCATGGCCTAATGGTCAGCCTGGTAACCGAAGGTTGCGGGTTTGATTCTGAATACCAGCTGAAAATGACTGAGGTGCCCTTGAGCAAGGTCGAACCCCCAATTGCTTCCCAGGTGCCACAGTAAAATGGTCGCCCACTGCTCCGGGTGTGTGTGTTCACTACTGTGCGCACTAACTTAAATGGGTTAGATGCAGAGGACAAATTCTGAGTATGGGTTACCATGCTTGGCCTTCTCATGTCACTTTTCACTTTCAAAATGAAAGGTTATACCTCAGATATTCCCATTTACCCAAATATTCTAGTTAGCGTTGTGCTTGTGTCCTGCCATCGGGCTGGCGTTTAGCCTGAGTGCTCTGAGGTTCAAAGGTAAAGTCTCTCAGTGGAGGCATTAGACAGGATTTAGCCGTGCGGCCTCAGACCGGGAGCTGAGTCAGTCATCCGCTGCCTGAACGGCTTCGGGAGGAAGTGCCTTGAGGAGGGGACAGGATGTAAGATCATTAGCTAATGCATTTTAGGTGAGCTGACCGTTCCTGGCAGAGTAACAGCCACAGGCATCAGTGCCACAGACAGACCTGCTGAAGGCTGTGGACAGAGCAGATATCGCCCTCCCTCATTACTTTAGGCATGTTGGCGAGGTCCAGTGACCAGCAGTTGAACTTACATGGGCTGTACTAACTAGACGGATGGAGGGGTAAGGTTTATGGTTGGGTGTTTAATTATTTCTATGCTTGTTTGGATTTTGAAAGTTTTTTTTT
Organism: Paracanthobrama guichenoti; assembly: GCA_018749465.1. Classification (NCBI taxonomy): domain Eukaryota; kingdom Metazoa; phylum Chordata; class Actinopteri; order Cypriniformes; family Gobionidae; genus Paracanthobrama; species Paracanthobrama guichenoti. Next base: position 4,797,817 of record CM031943.1, read on the forward strand.
TCTACATTTGATGGATTATGTTGTGCATTTGTAGGCCCGTTCCAATGGTGCATTCAAGTCAAGTCGGAAAAATCGTAGTTACGAGTTGAACGTGCATGAATGCCACCACAATTACGATTGGGGAACTTTCTTTAAGCCCAGAGTTTCCGAGTTTTGGGTGTGTCAATAGCTATGTTTCCATCCAAAGTAGGGATGCACCAATATGAACATTTTGGCCGATAACTGATAATTCTTTATATTTGAAAGCCGATAACCAATATATTGGCCGATAAATCTAAATTCAAATTTGTATGTAATTATATATGATTATAAAAACAAAAGTCTCACCATTAAAAGCCATGTCCCAAGCACACAATTATAATGTTCTCATAATCTCATTACAATTTTATGTAGTCTATATGACAGACTTGCGCCACACGTTACACTTTACTGTATTTTCCTTTTTTGAATTGATACCAATACCGATATGGTAGCCAATATATCGTGCATCCCTAATCCAAAGTTGCGACTTTACCTTATGTGCAAAATTGGAATATCGCATAAAACATTTGCAAATAAAGCACCGTTTCCATCCAGTAAGCCAAAGAGAACAAAATTGCCACTTCCTGATAAACTGGCTCTAAATATCTCTAAGAAAAATGGAAGTTTCTGCAGTAGGAGAAGCCACTGCATATAATAAATTACTTGTGCCTCAGAGTGCTCAGACGAAACACAATAAAGTAAAAAAAAATCTTGCTTTTTGGAGGTGGAGGAGTGTTGTCTGAGAGATAATCACAGTCACTTTGACAACAGGCTCAGGCATTTCAGATGCTGTGCAATGAGATCGGTCCGCTGGATGGTCCAGTTATGCCGTCCCATTTCAAAGTCACATGTCTTTTTTGATGCACATTGAGGAATTTATTCTGCAACATCTATGTGACTCAGTTGAACGCATTTTGGAATTATGTGCATTTTGGCGTTTCCATCCAGCGTTTTTAAAAAAAAAAAATTTTTTAATGCAATATCCCAAAATGTGCATCAAAATAGGTGGATGGAAACAAAGCTAGTGAGACAATACGGCGGACACAGTGTTGCCGTTGATGGTAAATTTGTTGAAACTATTAATTTTGTTATTTGTAATCAAACTAAGTTGCAGGTACAAAATATGATGGTATTGTATAATGATGATGAATTACATAACTATAAAATTTACGGTACCTGCATGAATTGAATAAAAACATAAAAATGCAAAAACACACCTAATGCACATTCTTTGTGTATAATTCACTGCTCAAGATTAGGGTTGGGTCGATCTGACGATTTTATATCGTGCGCGATCTTGAAGATGCACATGATGTCCGCGAATCGTAGAGATTATGATCTTTTATGTGCTCGTAATAGTGGGACTTTTATTTTGACGGCATGCCCTGTTGGTTACTTCCTTTTTATTCATATTTTTTTAAACAATTTCTTTTTTTGTGAAAAATACTGTAATATGATTACAAAATCAAGAAGTTACAATCTAAAGTAAGTCCGTTTAATTTAGAGATGTTTTTTTTATTTTTTTATTCATTTTCAGATTATTTATTTAAATATTAATTCAAATGTTAAATAAAATAAGAATCCCCTTGCTTTAAGATATTGGCATCAGCCATCAAAAACAAAAACAAAACAAACTATATTGGTCGACCGATGACTTTAATGACTATTTTGATATTATTATTTCAGATCGTGAAATCGTGATTGTTTGTTATAAGATCATGATATGAAATTTTGGGAAGATTGCCCACCTCTGTCAGGGCGGAGCAACAGTTTGATAAGAATCTTGTTGAGCAAGTTATCTTTCATCGTGTTTAGTGTTAGCTACTTAAATAGTAGCATTTGTGGAAGGAAACTTTGTTGCCGCATTGTGTATTGAGATTTGTTACCGACACGTTAACACTAATATCAGTGTCAATTATCAAGCCTTATAGATTAACTTTTACATTTTACATTTATGCATTTGGCAGACGCTTTAAGCGGCTTACATTTCATTCAAGATTCACATTTTTACATTTTTGTCAGTTCTTGCTTTCCCTGGGAATCGAACCCATGACCTTGGCATTGCTCGCGCCACGCTCTTATTGCTTGAGCTACAGGAAAGCTTTGGAAAGTTTTGACAGTAGCACTAAGCCATATTGTGATTTTGGTTTATTGGTCCATTGGTCCATAGGAATGGACTTTGTTGCATTGTCAGTGGTCTCTGCTGGACTTTGCCAACTCTAGTTGACACTCACTATTTAAAAAATAAATAACTTTCATCCTTTTTTGAAAGCATTAACTCAAACTGAATTTATAGAGAAAATATTCATCTGTTCAATTCACCATTCCAACAATTCCTTAATGGCTTGATAGCTGATATCTTTGACTAATCTGTCTACTCTCAGTGATTGAGAGAGGTTGATTTTGAGTCAAATCTGGATTAGTTCAGCAGGGATTCAGACCACAAAACAATGGACTTTTCGCCTTGCAGATGACAAAACTTACATGAAGGGATCCATTTATAGTCATGTATAGTAGTTACCAGAATATTGTTGATGCTTGAGCCAGAGACTCTTCTGAAACAACCACCCATGTTCTTAGTGTTATTTTAGTATTATTTAGCATTTATTACAGTAAGTGTCATTTATATACTATTATTGTATTTATTAATATTTCATATTGTCTTTTATATTTTTATATATTTTCAATTGTATTTTTATTTTAATGTTTTATTAATTGTAATAATTGCTTTAGTCATTTTATTCATTTAAAAAAATGCCTATAGCTTTAATAAATTTGTATCATTTGTAATTTTAGTACTCTTTTACTAGTTTTTTTATCTATTATATGTATACTGTGTATTTAATCTTTCTTCTAATTACTGGAAATAGTTCGCTTTATTAAAAATATCAACACTTCCTCTAGCTTTGTCACATCAGGTTTGTACTTGTTTGGTACACAAGTTTGTTTTTTCACATTTTCTTCAGAAAAATCTTCAAAATCTAGTTTTAACACTTTTATAGCTGTTACAAATCACAACATTTATTTTGATAAAAATTGTATATTTAGACATGAAGCATACAAAAGAGGATATACGGTTTATTAATTTGAGAAAGATAAAGTGCATAACAATAATCCAATAAGATAAGAGAGGTATATGCTGTGTAGTTTGGGAAAAACATGTTTGGAAGAAATTACAGCGTAATGAAAAATATCAGGAGGACAGGTGGAGGAGGCGGAGATGAAATGTGAGATGGCTGTAAACTGGAGCTTGTGAAGAGAGACAGAGGGAGGGGCAGTCAGGCCACAGAAATGAGATGAGACTGGCGTGGTAATACAGGGATTAATAGAAGCGTTCTGTCACCGCTAAATCCACCCGTTCACCCTCTAATCCTCAGCCAGCGATCAGCCGCACACCTACTGTATGTGTGCCAGTTAGCATGCTAGCGTGTAGCATGTGGAAGCAGACATGTTGTGTCATGTCATGTCATCTATCTGTCTGTCTTTAGTTCTGTCTATCGTTCTGTCTTTAGTTCTATCTATCGCTCTGTCTTTAGATCCGTCCGTCCGTCCGTCCATCCGATCTTTAGGCCGTGTGTCCACCAAAGCTTTTTTTCACACCATGCTGCCTGGCTTGCGTATCCAATTTTTTTTGGGTTGTTTCAACCCGCGGACATGGAAAACAGCCCGCAGCAGTGTTAAAGAAGTGGGAAAACCGCAGACTTAACAACACTGGCGAGCACTGTTGACCTCTATTGCTACTTTTTGGTGTTTCCAAGATGGCCACCTTATGAACTTGTATTTGCTGCTAATCTGAAATATGATTGAAGCTTTTTTTATTACAAGATAATCATAATAATAATAATGTATTTTGTTAGAAAAACCCAAAACATTTCTAAAAAAGGGTACAAAGCTAAACTTTATTAAGTTTATTTTATTATGTAGTTTTAAGTTACATACTTTGTCATTGGTGGACTGTCACGTTTAAACCAAATACCAAAAGTTTGCTGCTCATCTTGTAGCTTGCTTTTAAATGGATTCAAAGTCCTGCTCTATGTAGTCATAGCATTTGTGGGACATCAGGAAAATGCCTGACCTAGTTTTTCTTAACTTAACCCTTCTGATTGCATCCCAGCCATCTCAGCGTGGAGCGCACTGGTGTGAAGATATCCTGCTGACCATCACATTAGAGGAGAATAACAAATTAGATATCTAACACTTCCTGTCAGCTTCTCTGGTAGTGTGAATCTCCTCTTTATCCTATTTCGTTTCACCTGCTGCCAACACCTACCGTGATGCTGAGCAATCTGAGACTAATTGGTGTGTTTAAGAGGAAAGGAAAGGCACAGTGAGAGGGCCGATGGAATTGGATAGGAATTTTGGAGTTCACTTTATGTATTTCTTCATTTAACCTCAGAAGTACTCGTCAGTGTTTGTATTTGTAAAGCGCTTTTGTGTTTTAAAGTCTGAATGGAATGGAAGTTATGATAGTCTTTTCCCTATTGTGACATATATCCGAGTAAAACGGCTTCTCAAACATTAAGAAATTTAGGGCAGGGCTTGATTTTGTCCAATGGGAACTGATTGGATGGTTGTGGTTTGCTATTGGTAGATCTCATGTGAGTGACAGATTGTCTCGCCCACACGCCAGTAAACATGAGGAGAGGTGTCGCTGCAAGAGGGAGGGGCTAAACAGAAGATTCATCACACTGTTTTTAGCATCCTATTTTGAAAGTTGCATCTTTAAGATCCCATGACAATGTAAAAATAGTATCACTTTTAATAATTCTGTGCCATCTAGCTGTTTCAAAATCAAGAAGGCGCTTAAGTGGACTCAAATGCCTATGATCTGAGTCAGTCTAATTGTTGTCAACCTGAACCCAGCCTAATTGTTCAGAACTTCCTTAAAACTAGGGATGCACCGATATTAAAATTTTGGCTGATACCGATAACTCTTTGTATTTGAAAGCCGATAACCGATATATTGGCCGATAAATCTAAATCCAAATTTTTATATAATTTTTGTGAGTCTGATTACAAAAACTAAAGTCTCACCATTAAAATCAATTTCCCAACCACACAAATATAATGCTATTTACTGTATTTTCCTTTTTAGAAGGGATTCCAATCATATTTCAAGCAGTTCAAATTTTAAAAAGTTGATGCTTTGAGAGAAAGTTTGTTATTAGTGTCAGTAGTTCCACTGCTTTGTAGAAACTGCTGCAACATTATTTGAATGAGCTGCCAACGTAATATTGTGGTATCATCACTTTCAGATTTTGTTATGCATTTAAGATGATAAGCGTTCTTCTGATCTAAGGGTGTGTTCACACTTGGCATGTTTGGTTTGAATAAAATGGACCCTGGTGCGATTGCTCTGTTAGTGTGGTTCATTTGAATAAGTGTGAACGTTGCCATCCAAACCCTGGTGTGACCACTGAAAAGATGGGTCTTGGTCCGGTTCCTAACGAACTCTGGTGCGATTTGAATGATATATGAATGCAACACGGACCAAAGACAAGCATAACTGTTTTTTCACGTCATAGTCGCGATATTGCCCATCACAGTTCGCTACAGGCATCAGAACCGCGTCTCTTCGCTGCAGATCTTCGTTTGTGTGTGTGACGGAGGGATTCCTGCCGCTGTTTTGACAATTTTACACATTTTATAAGCTCTTCACGAGTTCTCAGCTGGTCAAAATACCATCATAGGTAGGCTACGCACATACAACGAATGCATTTAGCCCAGAACACAGCAATGAAATGGATGTTCAGAAAGTTCTGTCGTGAAATATACGCAGCCAACCAATCAGATTGTGAACTATAACCCTGCCTTTAGGTTCGGTGTTAAAATGACAATGTGAGTGCTAAGCAGGCCAGTTTTTGTTTTGGTCTGGACCAAAGAAACCAAGCGAACTGAATTACAAGTGTGAACAAACCCTAATTGGGCAGTTCTTGGTTAGATTAGGTGAAAATGTAGACCAGTCATGCTCGGATGTTCTCCTAAAATGCTGTTATTAGATAAGCTCTCCAGAACCATGGAGGTATAACATTAGGTTTCCATTATTTTCTCAGGTGTAAGAGCCCACTCATTTCAACGTGCCGTTCGAATACGCTTGAGCTGCATGTTACGTGCTTCCCACTGTCTGCTGTTGTAAAATGGAGCAGTCGCTCCTCTGAGGATTTGCTCTGACAGCGGCGTACAGATGAGCTGTTAAAGTAATGATGAAAAGTTTCATTGGAAGCTTTGTGCAACTCTGGTGAGGGCTAATTTTAGCAGCAAGAAAAGGTGAGGACAGAAAAAACTGAAATATCTGATTGTGTCGTGAGCTCAACCAGTTAGCATGACGTGTGAAAAACCATGGTGAACGTAATCTGTACATTAAACAGAGAGAGTGGAAAATGCTTTTTACAGCTGTATTGGCTTTTTGTGTGTTCGGAAGTGTAGACCTATATTTAAGAAATGAATCATTGTGAATCATTATTGACTAATGAAGAGGTGTACAAAACCTTAAATTAGAGATGAAATAAAAATGGAGTATTTTTCCATTTAAGGTCTGTAACCATATGAAGATCTGCGCACTTCAGAGTAAGACTACAAACGCATGCTTCACAGAAAGGCAAACATACTTCACCTGTCACCCCTCAACCTCCCTTCTTCCTGTTTTTATTGATAGTGACATGTCCCAGGAAAGTTCCTTGCTGTCACATGTTTAAACAATGCAGCAGAGATGAGTGGGAGAGAGTGAACAGCATGGCAGTTACATAAGCACCAGACCGCCCAGTGGGACCTTCTCAGCCTCACTTGTCCTTTTTTTTTTTTTTTTTATCACTCACACTTATTCAGCCACATTTACAACAGTGTGTTCACATGGTTAGCTAATATCAGTACACTTCCATTCAAAAGTTTGTGGTCGGTACAATTTGAAGTATTTTATGCTCATCAAAGCTGCATTTATTTTATCAAAAAGACTAACATTGTGAAATATTATTACTATTTAAAATAACTGTTTTCTGTTTGAATATGTTTTAAAATGTAATTTAGTATTGTGATGCAAAGCTGAATTTCTAGCATCATTACTCCAGTCTTTAGCGTCACATGATCCTTCAGAAATCATTCTAATATGTTGATTTAAGACATGCTCTTTTTGGTGTTAAATAATGACGAAAATACCAGTAAATTAACTAGCGCAAACCTTAGTAAAGCACCTTGCATGATTCATTTAAATACTCTCCTCCCATCAATGTTGTGTCTGAAAGGGAAACTCCTACAAAAGGTCAGCTGCTTTTTCACTGCGCGTCTTTAGTAAATCCTGACAGTAGTTTTTTTTTTTTTTAAACGCCAAAAGAGGGTTTGCGCTGACGCAAGCTGTTAGTAAATCTGGTACATAATTTCTTTTAAAAATCTTACTGACCCCAGACCTTTTGTAAATTTAGCACATAACTTTTTCACACCGAGAAAGGCTTTCAGTGGTCCACTTTAGACATTCTACGGTAACACTTTATTTTACAGTGTCCTTGTTACATATGTTACATGTACTTACCATAGTAATAACAATAAATTATGCATAATTACATGCAACTAACCCTAATCCTACCCTAACCCTATTGTAAGTACATGTAGTTAATTAATATTATTTAGTACTTAAATATATAATTACACAGTAAAAGTGACACCGTAAAATAAAGCGTAACCCATTCTACTAACTATAAGTACTTACATGTTAACTAATTCTCATTAGAGGATTAGCAGACTGTTAATAGACTGTTAGTTTAGGGTTAGCTGTTAGGGATAGGGTTAGGATTAGTAGAATAAGTTGATGTACTTGTAGTCAGTAGAATGTCTGTTGGGGACCATCACAATAAAGAGTTAGCAGACCGTCTACTAATACTCTAATGGCAATTAGTTGACATTTAGTTGAAAAGGTACTTCTAGTCAACAGAATGTCTAAAGTGGGCCATTACCAAAACTTTTTCAGTCCCACTCCCACTTTATATTAGGTATCTTTTAACTACTATGTACTAAAATTTAAATTAATAATTTGATACAGCATGCTTTTACATGGTGTTTGTATTTTTATAATGTTCCTGCATGTAATTAATTTCTATAATTACACTCTCGAGCTTTCCCTTACCGCTTACCTTACCTGTAAACCTATCCATACCACCAAAGCTGTCCCTAACCTTACCCGTATCCCACCTCAATAGCAGCAAAATTGTTTTGCAATACAATATGAGCACAATAAGTACAGTGTACTTATTTTTTGATGTAAGTGCATAGTAGTTAAGGACACCTAATATTTAAGTGTGACCCTTTTTTAAAATTTTTTTTTATTAGAGACGAACGTCAGAGTAAGGCATAAGAAAAGAAGATCAGGAGATATTTTAGTGTACAGCATCTGAAATGTGACTATTTTTGGCATTGCTGCGCAATCACTGAGCTTTAACGTTTCTCTCCAGAGTATTTAGTATGGCTGTGCACCAATTTTGTCAGGATTTACTCGTGCATTTACCCATATGACTTTCTTTATTTTTTCCCTAAATAATGTATTCATTGCTGTTTGTCGCACAATTGCATTTGCAATATAATGGGACTGGAGCTTTCAAGCTTCAAAAAATACAGAAAAGCACCATAGAAATATCCTAAAAGGGTCATATCACAAATGCTATATTTCAAATGCTATAAATCTTATCCTACAGTGAGCTTTTAATCTCTGCAACTTGAGAACCAGTGATCAGTGCAATTTCATGGTATATATATATATATATATATATATATATATATATATATATATATATATATTATATATATATATATATATTATATTTTTAATTTTTTTAACTGAGTCAGTTATTCATCAAAGACAACTTTCAAAAGAATGCATCACTACATCTTTCCTGAACTATCTGCACCAAGGAGAGCAAAGACGGGTGTCAGAATTTCCAGATCAAGCACAAACGAGTGACAAAGTATCTACTGTTGATAAAGATGGAATTGGGGCTTGTGGAAGTAATAAAAATGAGAGCGTGGCTACAATTGAAAAGGTGCATGAAGGTGGTTTTTCTGAGGTCAGTGAGCAGGCCATGTTAGAAGATGCTTTGGATGTTGACATGACAGAAGATCAAAGTGTATTTAAAACACCGATATTAAAAAGGGCAAAGGAAAATATAAAAGGGCTTGTAAAAAAGCTACTGGAGTAGTTGTTGGTGATGCAAGGGAGGTGGACTCAGAGCTGAGTGATGTTGGTGAGTCTGCGGTGGACGGTGATTGTGAGTCGTCAGACTCTGTGAGCTCAGCTTCACAGACGCGATCTGTCCGCAGTGCTTACACATCGGACAAAATCAAAAAGTTTCATCAGACAACGAAAGGCATGAAGGGTGTGAATGTAGAGGATTATTTTCCCGATCGTGAGTTGTTTAAGTTCAGCCAGGGCTTTACTGAAAGAGGCTGGAGCTTTCACTGAACAAGAAGCCTTTAGGCTGAAGGAAAATCATCCAGAAGTTAAAAATAAATGTACTGAATGATGAATTCGAATCAGTCTAGTTTCCTTGTTTATTTTTTGAAGTGTTTGTTTTTAGTGTGCTTTGAATAGTGCACGATACAGTAAGAAGAGCGATGCTTTTTGATCTGTAAGCAAAAGAAAATGGATGTAATGCTGGTCCAGGAAACTCAGTGATGTTTTTAAGGAGAATTACTGGTTAATGAAATGGGACAAGCTAGTTAATTTAAGCCACAGAAATCACTACAGTGGTGGCTTCGCTGTACTTTTTAAGAAAAACTTTAAACCAGTATCATATGAGGTAGTTAAAGGTTACATGGGGTGTTATTATACTACCCACCATTAGGGGACACTATTGATTTTTGTTTGTTTTGTTAAGGTTAAATGCAGGTAGATGGCAGAAGAAGAGAGAGCTGTTCGGTAAGAAGAAAGCATGGCTTCCCTCTGGAAACCTTACCTTTTTAAAGATGTCCTGATTGGAAAACATACTGTTTGATGCTCAATCACAGTAAGGTCCTTTTACCCCCATATTTAAAGAGTGGCTGTACAAATTGTATTTCATTGTATTTCATTTCCGTCTGCCTTCTTTACATCTGTGAACTGTGACTTATAAGTATTACCACACTCATTGCATCCAAACTCTCGCATTCATATCCTACTGTGTGTGTGTGTGTGTGTGTGTGTGTGTGTGTGTGTGTGTGTGTGTGTGTGTGTGTGTGTTGTGTGTGTGTGTGTGTGTGTGTGTGTGTGTTGTTTTTTTTTTTTTTTTTTTTTTTTGTATAGGTTTTTGGGGTTATTTGTAAAAATGGTTTATGGTATGTTACTTTGCTTTGGGGTTATCATTGTTCATTTCACAGTTGTATTTTTCATAATATTTCTCTAAGGAAATCTGTTTTCTGTTCTTTTTGTTTTCTTGACCTCAACCAGTTTAAAGATAGTGAGAAGTTATGTAGATCCCAAAAGACTTTCCTATATATATATATATATATATAAGTAAACTTTTACTCCTAAAAGTACGAGTTTGTTATAGTAGAACATGTTGAGGACAGGAAAAGATGGTTTTAGTTTTTATAAATGTGTATGCTCCTGTTGTTGGGCCTGAAAGGGTTGTTGTTTGACAAATTAAGCAATATTTTGTCAAACTGTAAAGACGAGGAATTCATGTTTATTGGAGGGGATTTTAATTGTACAGCTTGTGATACAATGGATAGGAACCATAAAGAGCCACATCTAGCTTCTCAGCATGCTATAAGAACATGATTTGTGTGATGCACGGAGAGCTTTATATAAAAAACAACAAAAAGGCAGTATTATGCATACTAATTCTCAAACAAGAGAGAAATTTATTTCTATGGCTAGGTTGGACTGGTTTTATTGTTTTAAACACCATTTTAATGTTATCAAGTAATGTGTGATTTTGCCTAATGGTTTTTCTGATCACAGCCTAATGTAAAGTATTGCTATTGTAAAGTCTAATGGCACTTTTCCAGTACCAGCTCAGCTCGACTCGACTCGTCTCGGCTCGGCTCGCTTTTTGCTCCGTTTTCCATTGCAGATAGCACCTCCACAACAGTAGTACCTGGTCGTCATAGCGACGGCGCAGGAAACTGCCGTGATGTAATCTTCTACGCGACACACCCGCTACCAAACAAAGGAAAGTCTGCACCTCCTCGTTTGACCACGGCGTATTCTTCTGAGTTGCCATAATAGTAATGGGAATATCACGCAATCTCTGGCCGAACTATTTAAAAATTGCGGGGATATTCAGGATACTCCATCTGGCGTGTGCAATGATGATGCAGTGAATAGTGACGATTCTCTCTGACCAGTCAGCAGTCTGCCGTGTTTTCACATCACATTTTAGTATTGCCTCAGCTCGCTCAGAACCTCACCGGAGGTGATACGATAAAACGTATCTGGAAGCAGGTACAGGTACAACTTTTACACAGTGGAAAACCAAACAAAGGCGAGTCGAGTCGAAGTGAGCTGGTACTGTGTAGTGGAAAAGTGCCACAAGAGTGCTTTACTGGTATTTTAACACTTCTTTGCTACAAGAATTATTATTTTTTTTTTGTATTGATGTATCCAAGGACATTTCCCAGTCAATCAAAAACCCTAGGGATTGAAATAGTGGAACTTCAGAATTTGCACAGGGAGCTTTGATCTGCTCACGTTTTCAGAGTGCAGAAATGGATGGTCCAACTAAATTCTTCTTTGGTTTGGAAAAGACGAATGGTCAAAGCAGAGTTACATTCTTTATACTCATTGGATGGCGTAGCAATTGTAGAGTCTAAAGAAATTAGAAAAAGAGCTGTACTTTTTTATTCTGAGCTTTAAACAGTTTAATTGTTTCATCGTTTTCTCTTGTTTCTTAGTTGCTCCATCTGTCATTTTCTGTATCTGGTAATTGGATCCATATTAAACCATTGCACAACAAGTTAGCAAAATGGCTTTACTGTGTCAAAAGCAAACCACTTGTGGTGAAATTGAAAGCATAAAATGTAAACTTAGTCCATTTTTCAAAAAAGGTTTTTTTTTTTTTTTGCAGCATAATAATGTTGATAAAACTACTGATAATGTTCTTTTACAGGAAAATACAGTGGTGTACCATGGCATTAGATGCAATAGCATAGTACTTTGATATATATACTATATAACGTGATCTAGATTGATTACCCCATGTACAGTGGTATTAACTTCAAAACAGGATGGGACAGTGTCTATAGACTGCCCTACAGACACAGCGAGACAGCCCGTGACTGTAAACGGGATGATTTTGGCAGTAGTATAAAAAGCTCTTGTGTTTGGTTGGTAGCCAGGACGTGCTGAGAAAAGCTGGGCAGGCCACATCGCTCAGTGTTTCACACCCTTATGGAAACCTGCACAGACAACTCGAGCAGAAAGAGCTAATTTAAGAGCCACGCGCTTATCTAAGCTTGAAAGGAGGGCTGACCGTGAGAGAGATCAAGTGAGGGAAAATGGGAGAAGAAAGAAGTTTATAAAGCATTACACAGTGATGTTCATGGGCAGTATTTTGAGTTTTTTTTTTTTTTTCTTCAATCAATATAAATAATTTTGCTGTTGCCATTGATTTTGAAATTTAACAGATAATTTGTTGCAGATATAATGCGCACTACTGTTCAAAAACTGATCTGTATGATTTTATTTTGGTTTGTTTTTGAAAGTTATGCCCAACAAGACTGTATATATTTGACCATTGATATTGTGAAATATTACAATTTCTCAATTTATATTGTAATATCTTTTAAAATACAGTTTACTCCTGTTGTGGTTGAGCAGATTTTTAGCATAAAAATTCTTCAGTCTCACATGATCATTCGAAAATCATTCTGATATGCTTATTTGCTTCTCAAAAACATTTCTTATTGTTATCAATGTTGATCTCCTTTCTTGTTTCTTTTACTTTATATTTTGTTTGATGAAACTGTGATTTTTATATATTTTTCAGTATTCTTAAATGAATAGAAAGTTCAAAATAGCAGCATTTTCTGAAGTCTTTTGTAACATTACATGCCTTTTACTGTCAATTCTAAACAATTTAATGCATTTTGAATTAAAGTGAATTAAAGTATTCATTTCTGACCCCAAACCTTTTTGATGCTGATATCAAGAAAGGAGATTCCTTATGAAAGCAAATGTACTTGGGCTGGGTCTTTTGTCCATCAGAAATTGATTGGATTGTGAAAAGTGGTCTATATGTTGGTTGGGTGAAAAAGGAGTTGGTTTGGCAACAGTGAGTTGTTACAATTTGGTGATAGAGCATGCAACAAATGTATTTTTAGCCTGTGTTAAACTGATGAATCATTGTCCTCAGCTTCATTGTGATACATTTATAAACACAATCTGTTTTTCTACCTATTTACCCTTGTTCCTTGTTTCTCTTTTCTTCTAGGGATCATTCGTCCTCCATTTTCGGCCGCTGGTATATGTCCCACTAACCAAACTCCATCGTGGAATCGCCACCTGTCTCAAACCCTCTCCTGGACCTCAAGGCAAAGCGGAGATCAGATTCCTTGCATCATAAATCCAGTTCTTATTCCCCTATTGGTTACTACAAATGGACAGGAAAAATCCACCCTGCATTAAACGAAAGGAAGTGGTAATGCCCATAGCAGATGATTTGGCTGGAAACTGTTATGTTTCTGAGAAATATGTTAAATTCAGTTAATTTTTGTTTTTCAATGCTTTAATCCCTTTGAGACTCTAAATATGGACCTTTGAGAGTCCTAACTGGTATCCGGCAGCCTTTCTTTTTCTGGTTTGGATTCTTATTTGATACCTCAACGGCACAACCTCAAGCCTGTTGGGTATTTTAGAAGTGGGTTATGTAATCGTCTTTTTAGATGCCAAACCCCAGAGAACTTGAAGGAGAAATCAGCTAGTGCTGTGAGTGGGTTTGTCGGCCCGTTTGGGCCTAAACCTAAACCTCATCCTTTTTTTTAAGGCCATTTGGCACCCAGGAACGATCTCTGCATGGTCTTCACCATTCCTTGAAGACCTTGAAAATATGGACTTTTGAGAGATCTGACTGGCATTAGATGCTCTTTGAGTTGAGTTTTGGAGGCCCTGCAAACTCTCAATCTTTTGGATTAGATGTGCTTAAAATACCTTGAGGTCGTAAACCTAAGATTATGAATTTCTGCTGACAAATTTATATACTTCATATTAGATGCCGCCACCAACACTTTTAGAGAACTTAAGGAAAGAAAAAACTTGTTGAGCCCGAGCCCAAACCCAATCCCAACCCCTTTCCCCCTTTTTTGGCCATTTGGCTCCCATTTCTTACCTCCATCTCATCCCGACATCCACCATTCGCCCCTCGCTGGCCACGGCAGTCCTCCCTCCCCGTTCCCGCCCCCACCCCCAACCCCAACCCCACCCTCCCCCTCCTCATCACCCAACCACTTCCCCACACCACACTTCCCACCCCTCCACCCACGTCACCATGGCAACCAGCACTACCACCACCGCCCGCGAACATCTCCTAGTGGTGCGGAGGCGCACCCCGCACATGCGCTACACGCTGAGCCCGGAAAACCTCCGCAGCCTTTCGTCGCATGGTGGCTCTGGCAATGCGGGGAGCTCTAGAGGTGGAGCACCTGAACCGATGGGCCTCCAGCGGGCCAACAGTGACACTGACCTGGTGACGTCGGATAGCCGTTCCTCCTTAACCGCCTCTACGTACCAGTTTACACTTGGGCGAGGGCAAAACCTGGTCATCTCTTGGGACATCAAGGAGGAGGTGGATGCCACTGACTGGATTGGGCTGTACCACATTGGTAAGATGTTTTGGGTTGTGGGGAAACTCTATTGAAAGTAATTAAATACATTACTTTTTTGGAAGGTCAAATTATATTTACTTGTTACTTTTTGCATATATTTGCATATATATTTTTTTTTTATCACAGCATCACAGGGTCTTTCTCTTTAATAGTAGTGCAAACTTTTTATAATGCTATAATGTGTAATTTCTTTGTTGCTAACAGAATTGCAGAAAATAATAAACACCCCATTCTATCATTTTGTACAAACAGGTAGTTCTGGTCAAAACTAATGGCATTAGTTGAGTTAATGTTGTTACGCTCAAACAAGCAGATCGTAATTCCATTTGGTGCCACTGGAAGTAAAAAAAATAGCAGCATTGCAGCTTCAGAACTGATGTGAAGAAGGGTTTGTCTTCTCAAAATAGCAGGCCTAATTTTTCATGCAGAGACTGTAGCCTGTAGACATTGTGATTGCAGTTTAGACAGTTTTTTTTTGTCAAAAGAGACCTTATTTTTGACTCCTTGCACCGCTCATTTGTGTAGACCAGATGTCATGCACACTGTGTAGGCCAACATGACTATATATAGTGTCAATTTTAAAGTCAGCATGAAATGTTTTGCTTCAATAATCTGAAGTGTTTTTTTTTTTTTTTACTAAAACCAAGCACCAAGGCAAGAAATTGTGCTTATTTTGATTTCACATTACATAATTTGCAATACGTTACCCCGACATTTGCTTTGAATGTTCTCTAGATGGTATTTGATTATTGTCATGGAGTTTTATTGATGGTTTGCAATCAATAAATTTTTTTTTTTTTTCATCATTTAAGATATTTGCTATTAGTTTTTTCCCCATCAGGGGTTCATGTGTTTAAATCATGTTTTGACAGATATATGAATAGGGTTTGGAAATAGCTGAGCTAGAGAAAGCCATTTCTGGTCTGAAAAGATGGATGAATGATGGAAAACGATGATTCTCTCTGTTACCGCTCCATTGAGCTGGACAGGCTGTAACCCAGAGGTGGGTGATATGACCAAACTCTTATTGCCTTATACAAGTAATGTTATAATAGTAATGGTACAGTATATTGCAATATTTCCTAACGCTTATATGTATATTTATTTTTCCTAACCCTAATTTATGTATATGTATTTTTTACATAAGCATTTTACATAAGCATGCATTAATGCATATTCATTGATAATCAAGTAATAAGCAAACCAAAATTTAAGTTTGTTAGTAAGCGTAAACATCGTATCTACACAGCAAAATCATCCAAATTATATCAATTCATTTATTTTTTACATGTATTTTTTTTTTCCCCCTGACCGACAACCGCCGCTTATTAACCAACCGTTAACCGACAAGATTATGTTAAATTAGAATTAGATTAGAATGGATAGTGGAGCAGCATAAACATTCACACATCGTCACATCACGCACCTGAAGCACTTCTGTGAATGGAGAAAAACAGAATAAAATGATAGGCCTATATGCAAAATACTGTAGATTAACAAAACGAAAGAAAAAAAACTGTGCGACAAGTATTATATGCTGGGTTTCGGTTCATTTGTGTGACACGCTCACAGAAAGGAAACCGAGACAACAAAAAGTGCATCCTGTTTGCATCCTCATCTTTATTTTACAAAAGCTCAATGTTTTGAGGGTATTCAATAAAAGTAAAAAAAAACAACAACTTTATTTTAACCCCAGTTTTGAATGATGTCATACTCTTATCTGTATGACCATAAATTAGTATTTTAAGTTGTTTCCCATGTTATAAGGAAACAATTCAAGTGATTAAACAATTCAAGGTGCAGAAGCCTCACACACACACAGCATATCAGTTCTAGCATTGCTAATTTGACATCACAGCCTGTTCATTATACAAATAAAATAGTCAACCAAACATATAAAAAGTTACACTGCTCAAAATAGCCCGTATTACAGTCTGTGCCATTCAGCATGACCACCGTTAAATTTAAAGGATTTGTTGTGGAATGAGGGGAACTAAAATCGATTATAGCTATGTTTATAATGTTTTTGTAAAGGTTTTTGCTTCATAAATCGGTATCTTGCATTAAAATTAGGCTTTATCTCAAAAACAAAATTTTATATGTGTAGCATATTTTTTTTTAACCATGCCGCAAATGTTTTATGTCTTGAAAAATTACTTAACATTTCAAACCATTTAAGTGATAGTCAAAACTCTTACTGTCGGTTAACATTTTTTTGTGATTTGATTTTGTGACATTGTAATTTGTGATATTATTATTATTTCTTTTTTTTCTGGATTGTAATGGAGTGCTGTAATTTTATGTAACATCATCCTGCCCAGGGACTACAGAAGCAAATGAGCTATTTAGCTTACTCTGGCACAACATTTGTGTTGTGCATGTTCCCTTTTAAATAAATGATATGAAATGATAATAAACTAAACTAAACGGCTAACCAGTTAGTCAACCCTACTCCCATTATAATCCACAAAGCTTTGTATCAGGTTAGTAAGTAATGTAGCAGAAACCAGACATTTCAACCATTGGATGGTAAATGCTGTCATACCGCCCAGCCTGTAACCTGTGTTTATTAAGCCAGAGAAGACTGCAAATGAAAGCAGACAAACTGCTGAGTCTGTTATGCACCGGCTTAATTGCACCATGTCATTAGCTACATTTTATCTCGTCTTCTCCTCCGCACTTGCACTGAAGGTTGAATCTAATTACTCAGCAATATTGCAGATGCTTTCGAGAGCCCATAACCGCTGAAGTTTTGATTTGTAGAGGAGAGGTGGGAGGATTTGCGAAACGTTTCCCATGAGATGCCAACCAACCATGAAAAAGCTCAACCCACCAGTATCCCTAGATACAGACTAGCAGAGTAACTGCGGTTCAATTAACCATTCACTGACTTGCAATGAACCATACACACATTTGTTATGTTTAGAGACACTATTCTACTATCATTTAGGGTAATTGCTATTTAAAAATCTTTAATTAAAATGATATTGTGTGAGTGGCAGATCCGTTTGCCATCTTATTCTTAAACAATGCCATTGACAAAATGATCAGAAAATGTTGTAAATTTTGAAATGTTGGGATCTGTTTTTCTGGGTCTAGTGCTTTTAAATTGCTAACAACC
This sequence comes from Paracanthobrama guichenoti, assembly GCA_018749465.1. NCBI lineage: Eukaryota > Metazoa > Chordata > Actinopteri > Cypriniformes > Gobionidae > Paracanthobrama > Paracanthobrama guichenoti. The sequence continues at coordinate 4,815,740 of CM031943.1, forward strand.
ATAAACAAAGTTGTTAACTTAGCGTGGGAACCACCTCCACATGCATTTCTGTTATGTTTGTAATGTACAAGAGAGAATCAAATGAATCAAGACCTCTTCAGAAATACAATCTCTATAGATTTGCCTTCTTGGAAGTGGGAATTTAGTGGTGCAAGTTACGGTAATGATACCTTGAATGGTGCAGCTCGGTGTGCTGCTACTTTCCTGTGCTTTGTCTCTTGTTTTGCAAATGGTAAACAGGCGAAATGTACCTTGGAGGGACCTGAGTTATATAGGGATCGTATATAGATATCATAAAGCCCCTCAAGCACCCAAAAAAGCATGCAATCATTACTCATGCATTATTTAGGAATAGTAAAAATATTTTTTTTTGGTGATTTTATGGTGTCGTTGACATAAAACCTTGCTTTTTGTTTGCTTATAAGATAGATGCATATTATATAGAGTGCACGTGTAAGTAAAGAAGATTCTGCTGCAGTCTTATGTGGTATGAGCGCAGGGTTCAGGGTCTGTATCATAGTCATGGTCATTGAAAGCCGATCCCTCACTCTACTACAGCCAGCTTCATGGGGCCATCGATCAGGACGGGGGAATTCCTCAGTGGCCTGTCCCAGAGAAAGGCCTCTGCTCAGGGATTGTGCCCACCATCGATCTGCTCAGATCCTCTGGAGTTTCATTCATAGTCTTATTTTCCCCATGAGAGTAACCAAGGCCTGATTTATGACCTGTGCTACACGCAAGCAGAACTGCCTATGACCAGTTTTTTTTTTATGACCAAAAATGACCAAAAGTTGGATTTTGCTACTTTTATTTATTTATTTTAAAGCAATAATTAAAATATTAATCTCATGAGTTGTATATATGAATCATTCTAATGCAATGACCAAACAAAGGCAAAAAGTTAGATTTGACTAATTTTATTTATATTAAAGCAATAATTAAAATGTTTATATCCAAACATATACAACATTTCCAAATATTGGCTCATTTTGGATTTCATGAGAGCTACACATTCCAAAAAAGTTGGGACAGGTAGCAATAAGAGACCGGAAAAGTTAAATGTACATATAAGGAACAACTGGAGGACCAATCTGCAACTTATTAGGTCAACTGGCAACATGATTGGGTATAAAAAGAGCCTCTCAGAGTGGCAGTGTCTCTCAGAAGTCAAGATGGGCAGAGGATCACCAATTCCCCCAATGCTGCGGCCAAAAATACTGGAGCAATATCAGAAAGGAGTTTCTCAGAGAAAAACTGCAAAGAGTTTGAAGTTATCATCATCTACAGTGCATAATATCATCCAAAGATTCAGAGAATCTGGAACAATCTCTGTGCGTAAGAGTCAAGGCCGGAAAACCATACTGGATGCCCGTGATCTTCAGGCCCTTAGACGGCACTGCATCACATACAGGAATGCTACCGTAATGGAAATCACAACATGGGCTCAGGAATACTTTCAGAAAACATTGTCGGTGAACACAATCCACCGTGCCATTCGCCGTTGCCGGCTAAAACTCTATAGGTCAAAAAAGAAGCCATATGTAAACATGATCCAGAAGGGCAGGCGTTTTCTCTGGGCCAAGGCTCATTTAAAATGGACTGTGGCAAAGTGGAAAACTGTTCTGTGGTCAGATCAATCAAAATTTGAAGTTCTTTTTGGAAAACTGGGACGCCATGTCATCCGGACTAAAGAGGACCAGGACAACCCAAGTTGTTCTCAGCGCTCAGTTCAGAAGCCTGCATCTCTGATGGGATGGGGTTGCATGAGTGCGTGTGGCATGGGCAGCTTACACATCTGGAAAGGCACCATCAATGCTGAAAGGTATATCCAAGTTCTAGAACAACATATGCTCCCATCCAGACGTCGTCTCTTTCAGGGAAGACCTTGCATTTACAACATCATGGCTGCGTAGAAGAAGGATCCGGGTACTGAAATGGCCAGCCTGCAGTCCAGATCTTTCACCCATAGAAAACATTTGGAGCATCATAAAGAGGAAGATGCCATAAAGAAGACCTAAGACGGTTGAGCAACTAGAAGCCTGTATTAGACAAGAATGGGACAACATTCCTATTCCTAAACTTGAGCAGCTTGTCTCCTCAGTCCCCAGACGTTTGCAGACTGTTATAAAAAGAAGAGGGGATGCCACACAGTGGGAAACATGGCCTTGTCCCAACTTTTTTGAGATGTGTTGATGCCATGAAATTTCAAATCAACTTATTTTTCCCTTAAAATGATACATTTTCTCAGTTTAAACATGTGATATGTCATCTGTGTTGTATTCTGAATAAAATATTGAAATTTGAAACTTCCACATCATTGCGTTCTGTTTTTATTCACAATTTGTACAGTGTCCCAACTTTTTTGGAATCAGGTTTGTAATTTAGAGCAATAATTAAAATATTAATCTCATGATTTCTATAAATGACTCTCTCTAATGTACTGCATTACGTTTTAATGCATTCAGTCAATTTTATCAAAAAGATGTAATCCATCACAAAATCTATACCAACAACACACTTGGTCATATCTCATATCAACAAATTTTCATAACAAATTAAGCTAATTTTATTACTTAATTAGACAAAGAGGTGAAGTAAATGTCAATGCAATATAAATCTCTTTATACATAATAACAAAACAAATTAAATATCATGATAATATTTGTTCTACTGCCTTTTATGCTGGTTTACATGCTGGTGTTCATTTTGTTCATCGTAATTGAGAATAATGGGCATTACAAAAAAATTCCATCGTAAAAATCTAGGCACGTTACGTTAATGATCATTTGGGAGGAAAATGCTTAATCATCATGAATATGTCAAGAAATAATGAAAAAGAATCATAATGGTGTTATAACATTTTATTTTCTCCATGAAAAATCTTATTTTATATTTTTAAAATGTCTTTGTTTAGTGGGGGGATGTTGCCTGGAAAAGGTTTCAGTCTTTTTAACGCTTACAGATAAACAAGAGTCTTAGACAGTTGTGCAGCTTCTGTTATTTCTTTCCTTTTATTGTCAGATTAGTTAAGTGTTAACTGCGGTACATTTAACTCATTAAACATTGCATTAAGCTTATTTACTGGTCTTATTGTTGATCATGTGCTCAGAACCTGATTTTACGGTAAAGCATTTAGCAGTTTTTTCCGGGAAACAGGATGATGCAAGGCACTGCTGCACTGGAGTCGGAGATGATTGATTTTTACGCAAGTCATGTGACGGTGGGGTGAATTGTGGCTTCTTGGAGACGTTCAGTAACAGAGGCCCAGTGTCAGCGCTGTGATAAAGTTTCAGATGAGCTGCTGTAGATCACAGAAGACAAAGCTGGTCTATTCACTGTGGGTCTGACAGAATGAAATTACTGATCACAGGCTGCTATCACACCTAGAGACAAACACGGCTGTAAACCTTTCTTCAGAGAAAACTCACTTCTGAATGTCCGATTCTTGTTCATGAATTCATTGTATGATTGTTTAAAAATGCATGGCAGTTCCATTCTCTGATATACACTCAATTACAGATGTTTTCAACTTAATTGCTCAGCGGTTTCTCTTTCATAGATTCAATGGAGTTAAAGTTAAGTATCTCTTTCCTATTGGATGTGACTGCATAGTCTGACACTTCTATGGAAATGTGTGCAAATGGATTCTGGATCATTTGGTGCTGCTTGTTAGTTTTTTTGAACGCACAGATGGATTGTTTTCACATCAAGCTAAAATCTTACTCTTATCATTTTTGGGGCTTTTTTAATGTGAAGATTTTATATCAAACTAAATTTGTATCGTTATATTAGGTCACAGTGATTTGCTGATTTATTCTGATTTGCTTTTCAAATCCAATCTTAAGATTTATGGTTTGGACTGTCTTTTAGCAAGTGCTGAAATCGAATCCGGAAAGTGTAGTAGTTTATCTGGTACATCTGAGGTTAAATTTATGCTGCATCCTGAGTTAATTATTGGAAAGCAAATCTTTTCCAAACATCTGATTTTTAATCCAGTTTCAAATGGTCAGAATCAGGTTTGCTTAAAATCAGATTCCTTTATTATTATTATTATTATTATTATTATTATTATTATTATTATTATATATTTTTGGCAACTGGACAGATTGTCACATTTTGTTCCACCTAAATCAGGCTGATTGCTTAATTGGGAGTTTTCTCATTTATATGTCATTCACTATTTTGTTCAGAGACAGTTTGTCCTGAATCAGAGTGCGGAAAGGATAATCAGCAGTGGGTTATTGGGTCTGGTTAATGTGGCTGTATTGATTAGACAAGCTCAGACTGGAAATTGAAGCTAATGTGCTCATGGACTCAATTCACCCACAATGCTGCCTGTCTGTTCTGAATCACTGCCAGTCACTTCATTAGTGACCTCTTTACTTTGCCACTTGTAATGAGGATTAATTATTCTACCTTGTCCACATCTGATTCATTTAATTTATATTATTAAATAATTTTCTGTATTAAAATAAAATAAAGGTAAATTATGTAATTTTACACTTTTATATACATTTTATATTGTATTTTATATAAGTATACACTCACCTAAAGGATTATTAGGAACACCTGTTCAATTTCTCATTAATGCAATTATCTAATCAACCAATCACATGGCAGTTGCTTCAATGCATTTAGGGGTGTGGTCCTGGTCAAGACAATCTCCTGAACTCCAAACTGAATGTCAGAACGGGAAAGAAAGGTGATTTAAGCAATTTTGAGCGTGGCATGGTTGTTGGTGCCAGACGGGCCGGTCTGAGTATTTCACAATCTGCTCAGTTACTGGGATTTTCACACACAACCATTTCTAGGGTTTACAAAGAATGGTGTGAAAAGGGAAAAACGTCCTGTGGGCAAAAATGCCTTGTTGGTGCTAGAGGTCAGAGGAGAATGGGCCGACTGATTCAAGCTGATAGAAGAGCAACTTTGACTGAAATAACCACTCGTTACAACCGAGGTATGCAGCAAAGCATTTGTGAAGCCACAACACGCACAACCTTGAGGCGGATGGGCTACAACAGCAGAAGGCCCCACCGGCTAACACTCATCTCCACTACAAATAGGAAAAAGAGGCTACAATTTGCACAAGCTCACCAAAATTGGACAGTTGAAGACTGAAAAAATGTTGCCTGGTCTGATGAGTCTCGATTTCTGTTGAGACATTCAGATGGTAGAGTCAGAATTTGGCGTAAACAGAATGAGAACATGGATCCATCATGCCTTGTTACCACTGTGCAGGCTGCTGGTGGTGGTGTAATGGTGTGGGTGATGTTTTCTTGGCACACTTTAGGCCCCTTGGTGCCAATTGGGCATCGTTTAAATGCCACGGCCTACCTGAGCATTGTTTCTAACCATGTCCATCCCTTTATGACCACCATGTACCCATTCTCTGATGGCTACTTCCAGCAGGATAATGCACCATGTCACAAAGCTCGAATCCTTTCAAATTGGTTTCTTGAACATGACAATGAGTTCACTGTACTAAAATGGCCCCCACAGTCACCAGACCTCAACCCAATAGAGCATCTTTGGGATGTGGTGGAACGGGAGCTTCGTGCCCTGGATGTGCATCCCACAAATCTCCATCAACTGCAAGATGCTATCCTATCAATATGGGCCAACATTTCTAAAGAATGCTTTCAGCACCTTGTTGAATCAATGCCACGTAGAATTAAGGCAGTTCTGAAGGTGAAAGGGGGTCAAACACAGTATTAGTATGGTGTTCCTAATAATCCTTTAGGGGAGTGTATAGACATTTAAATATATCCATCCCCAAACTGTTCCCACAAACTTGGGAGCATGAAATTGTCCAAAATGTCTTGGTGTGTTGAAGCATTAAGAGTTACTTTCACTGGAACTAAGGGGCCAAGCCCAACCCCTGAAAAAACAACCCCACACCATAATCCCCCCTCCACCAAACTTTACACTTGGCGCAAAGCAGTCAGGCAAGTACCGTTCTCCTGGCAACCGCCAAACCCAGACTCGTCCATTGGATTGCCAGACAGAGATTTGCCACTCTAGAGAACACTTCTCCACTACTCTAGAGTCCAGTGGCAGCGTGTTTTACACCACTGCATTCAACGCTTTGCATTGCAAAGGTCTATAGCTATTGACTCTGCAGAAAGTTGGTGACTTTTGCACACTGTATGCCTCAGCATGTGCTGACCCCGCTCTGTGATTTTACGTGGCCTACCACTTTGTGCCTGAGTTGCTATCGTTCCCAATTGCTTCCACTTTGTTGTACACACAATAGTTGCACAGGTGGCAACCTATCACGGTACCACGTTTGAATTCAGTGAGCTGCTGAGAGCGACCCATTCTTGCACAAATGATTGTAGAAGCGTCTGCATGCCTAGTGCTTGATTTTATACACTTGTGGCCATGGAAATGATTGGATCACCTGAATTCAGTGATTTTGGAGGGGTGTCCCAATACTTTTGGCAATATAGTGTATTATTAACATGTACGTAGTCGGTTTTGGTTTCTATTTCACTGTGTTCTGTTCCTGTTTTATCTGCCTGAGTTCCTAGTTAGTTTGCTTGGTTATTAATTTGCTTTGCACCTCGGTTTTACCTCGATTACCCTGTGAATATAATATAATATATAATATAATTGCCTGGGCTCTTTTAGCTGCTGGAATTGTCAGTGTGTAAATATAGTTCTTTTATAGTGTATTTGTGCTTGAGTATACTGTATTTACTGTATTATGCATCCATGATAGGGTATTAAGCTATATTACTGTTCTCTGTATGGAGTAAGATCTATGAGAGAAGCAAACAGATGGGAGCTGGTAGGAGGTTTGTTTGATCAGGGGCATGTTGTGTTGAGGAGTTAAAGAACAGGAAATGCCAACTAAGAACATGGTTCCTTACCTTCAGGACAGACACTTTACCAATTGTTTGTTCTCAAGTCCCTTAGAAAAGACTTTAAGCTCTTGAGAGAATGTGCCTGAGGTGTGGCGCACTCATGGCACAATCGATCAGCCAACCCTATGTTGTTTCACAGCCATGTTTTTATAATGAGAGCTATTGACTCCTGGTGGAGACCCTTCATCTTAGTCATTTATTTCTGTATAAGGCAAATATTTACACCTTTTTGTGCTCACACAGATGAGACGTGTCCCGCTAATGTTTGGGATTCGAAGAACCGTGGGGTGAACGGCACTCAGAGGGGGCAGATCGTCTGGAGGCTTGAGGCCGGATCATACTTCATGGAGCGTAAGTGAGAGTATTGAAAAATGATATGCTCTTTCTTTTTCAGGGAATTGGGATGCTGTGGAAGATTTCATTAATCAGCTTTACTGGCATCAAATGTTTGGTATACTACCGTTCAAAAGTTTGTGGTCTGTATATAATATTATGATATCATCTATAATATTCTTGAGCAGCAAATCAGCACATTAGAATGATTTCTGAAGGATCATGTGACACTGAACTGGAATACTTATGCTGAAAAATAAATTACATTTTTAAAATATATTCAAATGGAAACAGTAATTTTAAATTGTAATTTTAAATTTTTTACTGTATTTTTGATCAAATAAATGCAGCCTTATTGAGCGTAAGAGACTTCTTTCAAAAACACAAAAAATATAGATTTTAAGGACTTCTGAATGGTACTGTAGAAGCTTAGTTTTAGCAGCGAACTAACTGAACTACAAATTTGTCATTTATGTCTGTGATATTAACTTGTGATAAATCTGCTCCTATTCAGTATGTAAAAACAAAACAATGTTTGAACGCTTTACATGTTGGTCAAACAAACCTGTCCTGTACAGCTGTGCAGTGTATATTTCATATTGTTGAATTTTTGTGATGTTTAGGCACAAGTAAAGATGAAATCAGATGTAAATTTGAGAGACAAGCTAAATATGCAGATATCTTGTTCACTTACTACTGTATGTTTCTCACGAAACTCTTGGATATCTTTTAAAGATTATATGACATGAATCTCATAAACTTTGTCAAGAATTCTTTTTTGAAACAATATAAATCCTCAGCATACTCATTCCTGGGAATTGCATAAACCAGCCAATCAGATTACAGCTTGCCCTTCTGAGAAAACTCTTTCCATTTCTATGTGCATTATGGATCAGATGGTCTGTGAGCGTCCTGCCTGAGGCTGAAACAATGATAAAATATGTTATGTAATAATGGCATGTACTGTACACATACTGTATATGCTGTTTGTATTTCAAATGTTCAAAGTATCAGAAACATGATCTTGTGTTTATATTTCTCAGCTGAGACCAAAATCTGTTTCAAATATTACCATGGAGTGAGTGGAGCGTTGAGGGCCACAACCTCCTGCATCACCGTCAAGAACCCTGGAGTTACAGTAAGTGTCTAACTCTGTTGGGTGTTGGACTTAAGTATTGGATTTAAAACACTGAGTTGTTGGCATCAGATGAGGCTGCAAACATGCTTCTGTTGACCTTTTGTAAATCTTTGAATTGTGTTTGAAAAGTATTTTGAAAGTGATTCACACGTGAACTTTTTTTTAAATAGTTGTATTATATGTCAGAGCCATAGTTATATTGAGCCATAGAGGTTAATGTGTATATACTCCAACACACTGAGTTATGATGCTTATTTACAAAGCGCAGGTTCAATTGATGCTTATAATATTTCTATTATTGTCCTGTCACCACTACAAAGAACACAAAGGGACAAAAATGGAATTAGTTTGGAGTTTTAGAGTATGGAGGACTTGGTCTTTCTCTTAGAAATATAAATGTATTAATACAAAAAATAGCAATGTAAATTAATCACTTTTCATATTGACAAATAAATAAACGTTTAATGTTTTGACATTTTCCATGTTTAAAAATATAGTTAAGTGTAACAACAAATACGTTGATAAATCATTTTAAATGTAAATGCTTTAAAAGTGCTGTTTGAATATTGCATTTATGTTGATTATTTTAATTACACAGCCTTTCAAAAGGATCTTAAAACAGACAATGTAATGTTCACAGAGGCTGCCTTTATTTGATCAAGAATACAGTAAAAACAGTACTATTGTGAAGAATTATTACCATTTAAAATAACTTTTTCTATTTAAATATATTTTAAAATGTAATTTATTTCTGTGATGCAAAGCTGAAGTTTCAACGTCTTTACTCCAGTCTTCAGTGTCACATGATCCTTCAGAAATCATTTTAATATGCTGATTTGCAAACATTTCTCAATGTTGAAAACTGTTGTGTTGCTTAATATTTGTGTGCAAAACGTGATGCAAGTTTTCAGAATTCTTTGATGAATTGAATAGAACGTTCAAAAGAACAGCATTTATTTGAAATAGAATTTATAAATGTGGTCAATTTCTGAAATTGAGATTTATACATCATATGAAATCTGAATAAATAAGCTTTCCATTGATCTATGGTTTGTTAGGATATGACAATATTTGGTCGAGATACAACTATATTTGAAGTGTGCAAAAAATCTAAATATTGAGAAAATTGCCTTTTAAAGTTGTCCTTTGCTCTTAAAGTGAAGTCCTTAGCAAAGCATATTACTACTAATAATACATTTTTGATATATTTACAGTAGGAAATTTACAAAATATCTTAATGGGACATGATCTTAATATCATAATGATTTTTAGCAAAAAAAGAAAAATCAATCATTTTGACCCATACAATGTAAAATACAATGTTGGCTATTGTCACAAATATACCCGTGCGACTTAAGACGTTTTGTGGTCCAGGGTCACTTTTGATCAATTTAATGTTAATTACGTAAAAAACATCTTTTGAATGGTAATTTCACTAGCCCAATTTAAGGCTATTATGGTTCTCAAGCAATTAATTAATTGCATTAATATAAAATACATTTGATTTGTTTGTGTATATTGGTTTTTGGTAAATTCAAACCGAGCTCATCCGATCACCATCTCTGATGCACAAATGCAACGGATGCATGCGTGATCATTGCGTGCGGTTTCACATCGTCTCTTCCTGCATGTGTTTCTTGGTCTTTCTCTGCCTGTGTATCTGCAGGCTCCATTATCAGGCGCTGGAGTTTGACTGAACTCCACAGAGACGTATCATGTTCACAAGCATGCAGGGAATGCACAGGAAGTAGAGAGCGCTCTTTGATATGCTTAGCGCCTGGATGCCGACACAACGCCACAGAACTAGTGCAAAGGGCACATTCCACCCTCTGTGAAGTTAACGGAGAGTTCTCTCTATTGCTGTTTGAACAACTGCTTCAACTTATTTTAGTGCTATGGAAATGAATTAATACATCTGATCATGTGACCGTGAGCTGTGAGCTGTGCTAAACCGCCTATCTGTGATCCCTCAGGCAAATAGAACATAATTAAAGCTTATGGGATATTTTCTGGATTGGATCTGACCCTCTGAACTTTTTCTAAAATTGATGTTTTGATATAATTACTGTTTCTTCTTACTATTTTATATGGTTTAGATTGATGCAGGACATGTTTTGAGCGAATACACACCAAAAAATTGACCAAAATGTGAGTTAAATGTGCATTGGTTTGACATAATATGGAAATGTATATTATAATATCTCAATCCTGTCGTCATTTTGGGACTCTGCCACTGAACAAGTGTCTATAATCATAAATCACACTGCCATGTTAATGAGCAGGAACATAATAATGTGATTTGAATTATTCATGACCGTGATCCTGAATGAAAACTCCTGCCTGAAGATCTCTTCTGCTACTGGCAATATAACCACCATAGCTTTACCTAAATACTGCTGTAAAATATAATAAATTTGAATAAATATATGGCATGAATATTTAATAAATGTGTTGAACATGTTGAGTATACTGAATAATTAACCAATAAATGTGATCTCTTTCAAGAAATATGATTCACTCGTGCAGCGCATTATATTGCCGTTTAAGCAACTATTTGAACTTATTTTTGTATATATATATATATATATATATATATATATATATATATATATATATATATATATATATATATATATATATATATATATATATATATATATATATATATATATATATATATATATATATATATATATATATATATAAATAAAAAAAAAAAACATTTAATTTAGTGTATATTGGTTATTGGTATATTAACAAACTCATTCTATCACCTATCAGTTTATAAGTGAATGTTGTTGTTTTTTTTTTACCAATGCATTTTGTTCTCTGTCCATTGCTTCATCTCAAGCATTCAAAGTGCTTGTTATGTTTGTCTAGGGATATGAATTATGCAGCATGCCTCTATATCGCTATATCATAATGTGTAATTGTGTGTTTCGGTGTCCTCTGCAGGTCGGGACAGAGGGGCAGGTGGATGGACAGTCTGTCACAGAACACTGCAGGAAATTGGTCAGCTTTACTCTATCAGGTAAGAATAGTTGATATTTTCCATATTTCTTTATGAAACTGATTTCTATATAATGTTAGAAGCTGTATGAGAGGCTATACACTTTCACCACCCAAACCTTCCTTAACCGTATAGTAAAACTCCAAATGGTTTAAAAATTGCAACAATGGATATATTTTGAAAAACACCAATGTTCAGTAAATATTTACCTTTTTTTTATACTAACAATACCAAATATATACCATTTGTGCACAAAATAATGTAGTTATAATATTATACAAATTAAATTTCTTTCATGATTTACTTATCCTCGTGTTGTTTTTAAACGTGTATGACTTTCTTTTTGTGGAATATTAAAGAAGATGTTTTGAAGAATGTTGATAACCAAACAGTTTTGGTTCCCATTGATTCCCATTGTATTTTTGTCCATACAGTGGAAGTCAATGGGAACCGAAACTGTTTGATTACTAACATATCTTCTTTAAGTTCCAAAGAAGAAAGAAAGTCATACAGGTTTGGAACAATAGGAGGGTGAGTAAATGACAGAATTTTTATTTTAAGGTGAACCATCCCTTTAATGAATTTTATATTGCAGATTCATTTACAATGATTTCAAATGCCTCATCTAACCCAAAGATAAAATCTGACATTAATTGATGTGTTGTCGTCTTAATTAAAACACTGCTATATATCTGCCCTCTTGTGGTAATGAGCTGCTGGTGCAGGCAGGCAGACAGACAGACAGACAGACAGACAGACAGACAGACAGACAGACAGACAGACAGACAGACATTTTTTATGCTGCTAGCTCACATTGTGTGTGTATATATTGCAGATATCAGGGCTCAGGGTCTGAAGAAGGGCATGTTTTTTAATCCGGACCCCTATCTGAAGATGAGTATCCAACCAGGCAAGAGGCACGGCTTCCCTACATTCACCCACCACGGCCAAGAGAGACGAACCTCCATCATATCCAACACCACTAACCCTGTGTGGCACGGAGAGGTAATTCACATTCGGACTGGGGCAGTTAATGAGGTGTGCTGTTTGTGTTCACTTCTTCAGCACATAACCTCTGGATGCTGCAGGGTAACATCCACTGTGAGTAGCTGAGAAGTTAATGGGATGTAAGGTACCTAAGTAGGGGTGACCAGTCTGAAACTAGTCATCAGTGAGTGCTTTGTGTCCTTGAGCAAGGCTTTAACCTTTTACTGTACTAGAAGTTGGTAATATTTCTTAACTTATATTTCACAAAAAAACCTAGTGAATTGTACTAAATGATAACCATATCACTGTATTTACATGGTACTTCAACGTATGGTATTTCAAAGAATCTCATGATACTACAAAATGACACGTCCAAAAGTTTTAACCCTTGTGCATCCTTATGGACATTTTTGGCATTTTGTTTTTTTGATCATTTTGCCTCTGTTAATGCCAACTACATACATTTTGGCACAGGTGTTTCTTTTTATTGGAATTTTACTATTTCACCCCATTTCCTTTAAAAATCTATTTTGCACTAAATACACAAAATAGTTCCACCGTTTGGACAAAAATGTCCGCATTGAAACCCATTAAAACTGAAATTAAGCCATTTAACTATAAAATGATGCAATCTTTGTTAATAGGCTTTCATTCAGCTGGCAAGGCTTAAAATTTTTTATTTTTACCAGATGGTGCCCTTATTTCATGTTTGGCCTGTAAAGCAAATACTCACATTATTCCTGTTTTCTGTTTATGCATATTATAAAGCCAATTGGATAAATTATGCAGCTATAACTGTGTGGGTGTGATGGTATGGATGTCCGAGTGTGGTTTGTATTTGTGTAATTAAAAAAAATTGTGTGTGCTTGTAATATTTGTGAGAGTATTTGTGTGCAAATCACAAATCCAACCGCTGTGTGTACCAGTGGAGTTTGACTGGCATCAAATGGGGAAAGTTGGCGCTGCGCCCAAACAAAATCTTACTGAAAGCTACAGTTCAACATGTTTCATAAAATATATATTTTATATTAAATATTATTCATAAATCATTTTCATAAACTTAACCTATATAACTTTTTTTTTTTAACTTTTTTAACAACAATCTGGTTTAACTTTTTAACAACAATCTGCCTAGGTCTTTAAAATGTCTTCTATGGACCTATGTGTACATTTTTTTATTGATGCACAAGGGTTAAGTGAATAAGAGTTTTGGGTCACACTTTAGATATGAGTCCAATTCTCAATATTAACTAACTATTAAACACTTTTGGCTCAATACACTCCTAATTGCTGCTTATTAATAGTTAGTAAGGTAGTTGTTAAGTTTAGGTATTGGGTAGGATTAGGGGATTTAGAATATGATCATGCAGAATAAGGCCTAATATATTATAAGTACTAATAAACAACCACTATCCTAGTAATATGCATGCTAATAAGCAACTAGTTCATAGTGAGAATTGGTCCCTAAACTAAAGTGTAACCAAGTTTTGTTACCATATATGAGATTGAATAGAAGAATGAATATTATTTCACTTCCTCAGGACAGAAATCTGAATTTTAATACTTCTGTTCTCCCCCCCCTGCAGAAGTACACTTTTGTTGCACTGATGACGGACGTTTTGGAAATTGAGGTCAAGGACAAATTTGCAAAAAGTCGCCCGATCATCAAACGCTTTTTAGGTCAGCTGACGATGCCAGTGCAGAGAATGCTGGAGAGACATACAGCAGGGTCAGTATTCACTATTACATATTCCTGAGAGGATCTATTATACATGAGCTTCCATTAACAACTGATTCATATCCTGCAGGTACTTTGCAGTTTATGTAAACATAAGTTGTGTAATTAATTCAATAATTCAACTACTTAAAAATAAAATTGTTGCTGCATCACAAGATTAAATGTGTTTTTATAAACTGTATTACACACAGATTTTATTGAAATAATAATTGGTATTCTGTTTTTGGAAAAAAGTGATCTACATGTGAGCTACACGCTTTGCCGCCGTCTACCGACAGAACATGTGAGCGGACAGCTTCACTTCAGGGTGGAGATCACCTCCAACGGACATGAAGGTGACACTTACAGTGTGTTTATTAATTCATAAACTACCGTTCAAAAATCAGTAAGATTTTTAAATGTCTCTTATGTTCAAAAAGGCTGCGTTTATTTGCTCAAAAAACAGTAAAAATAGTAATATTGTAAAATGTTATTACGATGGCTTATTGTTTTAATATGCAATGTCATATGATTTTGTAGATGCAATGGGGTCTCTGCTTGGAGCCTCATCCATGAACGGAGATCCTGGGAGCCCATCTGACGATGAAGACGTTTTGCATCCTTCTTCCCGCATGGCCAGTGGCCCCTCGCCCACTGGCTCCGAAGGGTCCCTGCATGGTGACGCCTTTAGGACTGACGAGTGCATGATGGACCCTGATGAGGATCGGCTCTTGAGAGAAGTAGCCCCAGATTTGGCCGAAGGAACCCCGGGCCATAGTCATCGCCAGGCCTCGCTTAACGACTACCTGGATGCCATTGAGGCCCCTAAGGGCCCCGGAGACAGACCACTTGGGGCCGCCTCACCTAAACTACGCTCAAGTTTCCCCACTGACACGCGGCTCAATGCTATGTTACATATAGACTCTGATGAAGACGAGGAGGGACATGCCTCCCGGGATACAGCATTGACCAATGGCGCCCCACGGCCTGATGGACACACCTCCTCTGAACAGGACAAAGGGGAGGGTCCCATGAAAGCCAGGGAGAGGCTTGAGTCGGAAGCTGCGAGCAGCGCCACAGATACTGAAGCCACAGCATCAGGGTCAAGCAGTGGCACAACAAAGAGCCAAAATGGAGGTGCTGAGGGCGGCCAAGAAGGAGCTGCTGCCTCTGGAGACTCAACACAAAGCACCAGAAACTCTCACCAGCCAGCTTTCAAAATACAGGTCTGTAGGGTTTGGTTTCCATGCAGGTTTTAAGTAGTTTGCAGGACGGTTTTATAGTTGTAATTCAAAAATATCTTTTAATTTATATTATTTCTAGTAAAATAAATAAATAAATGTGTGTGTGTGTGTGTGTGTGTGTGTGTGTGTGTATATATATGTGTGTAATGTATATATGTGTGTGTGTATGTGTGTATATATATATATATATATATATATATATATATATATATATATATATATATATATATATATATATATATATATATATATATATATATATATATATATATATATATATATTATAAATGTTTTTATTATATAAATATATAAAAAGATGTGCTGTCAAATCGATTCATTGCATCTAACAAAGTTTATAAATATATAATTACTATAATTAATAATGTATATATCGACAAACACACACACACATTATTTATATATATATATTATAAATAATATTTATGATAAACTCATAATCGTATGCATGGTAACAATAATAATGATAGTAATGAGTTGTATAATAGGGAAATATACATAATTTGCACAAATTTGTATTATGTAGTCCTTACGTTGTATCATTTTACCTAATACATTTCTCACAGGACGAGGAAGGAGTTGCATCCATGGAGGTCACTAGGGATGAAGGATCAACAGGGGCTGCTATAGTCACCGAGCCCTCAGCATCTGGCAGTAATGCAGCTAGTGAAGTGGGCGGAGCCACAGCAGCTAAGCAGCCAGAGCAGGGGAACTCCAGTGAGGCAGCCAATGAGGAGGAAGAAGATGCTGGAATCTGGCAGAGGAGGCAGAGTCTGCAAGCATCAGGGAACGCATCACAGGCTGAAGGCATGGAATTAACCAATGAAGCGAGGAGGCCAGCTGCCACAGCACAGGCTGCCACAGCACAGGCTACCACCCTAACAGATGAAGAGACAGGTAACTCTGTGATGATGCATGTTATTTATGAAGTAAATCAGCATTAGGAAACTTTTATGAGAGAGCTGTGATCAAACAGTTTTAAAATTTTCTTCACTATTTAAATGCATAAGAGCAACTGTTAAGAGCACATATAATAATTTTAATATAATAAATAATATTTGTAATATTAAATAGTATAACAACATCAATAATAAAAATATGAAACATATAATAAAAATATTGCAAATATCATTAAAATATATATAAATAAAATATAATTTAAATTCCTGTGACTTTACAGAGTAAATCTACTTGAATAATAGAAGACTTTATGAATAATTTGTGTATAGTATATTGATGTTTACATATATTTATTTATATTCACAACGCAACATTAAACTCATTTTGCCTTTTTGAAGGAGCCAGTGCTCAAGTGAACGGCCATCAGCCAGTGCGTTCTCTTCCCTCAGTGCGTCATGATATCAGCCGCTATCAGAGAGTGGACGAGCCTCTTCCGCCAAGTGAGAAAATATTTGAGATTCACCCAACCACTGTCCTAAATTAAATTATATACTGTAATGGGCATAACAAAAAGCTCTTCTCAGTCCATGAATAAAGCCCTTGACAAACATTATAAGTGCCCATGGTCATTATAATGGTGTATTTTGTAGACTGGGAAGCCCGTATTGACAGCCACGGCAGGATTTTCTATGTGGATCATGTGAACAGAACCACCACCTGGCAGCGGCCGACTGCTCCAGCTGCACCTCAGATCCTACAGAGATCCAACTCCATTCAACAGATGGAGCAGCTTAACCGAAGGTCAGTCGCACGTGCACGCAATATTCACATGGGCAGATATCTATCAAGATGGCATGAAATCAGCTGTGATTAGTGTGAGTTCTGATTGAAGAAGAGTTTTGAGCACACAGTGACCTTAAATTCTAATATCTTGGGATTTATCCGAGTCCGAAATGCCATTTTGTTAATCCTCACTCATATGGAAAAACAGCTCTTTAAAAATGTCACCCAGCAGCCAATCACCACAGCAACCTAATCTGTTCTGCTATTATTATCATGCTCTATCAAAACATCTCTCATGCTCTCTCCCTTAGCATGATTTCATTTATTGCTTTATTGGCATGCATTTCAATTGCAAAAGCATTTGTGCCAGAAATGTGTGCAGCATCTAAAATTAACAGTTTAAAAGCACAAAATGTCTGTAAAAATGATGGTCCAGTCAAGTGTATTTAGGATGTTTTTAGTGTAGGATTTAGGATGCTTTTAAAATTCTTTTTGCCATGAGAACTCTGTGGCATTATATTTATATATTATATAAAATACAGTTTCATGCCTTGCAATAAGTATTTGTGGCATATACATTTTCCTAATTCACAGGTATGGCACAAAGTTAAAGTAAAATAGTAAGTGCAAATCAAGCAAGCAAATAATATTAGCAAATAAAATATTAATAATTTAATTTAATTCAGCATCATTCATTTGATTTGTTTACACCATTTGAATTAAATTAATAATATAATATGTTGATTTCTGTGCTTAAGAAACACATTTTTAATAATCAATGTTGTAAACAGTTGTGCTGTTTTCAATTTATTGTTTTTAATTTATTAAAAATATTAAGTAAGATATACTTATAAGTGTTTATTTATATATATATATATATATATATATATATATATATATATATATATATATATATATATATATATATATATATATATATATATATATATATATATATATATATATATATATAAATAAAATAAAATAAAATAAAATAAAATAAAATATTTAATGAAGGATAAAGTGCAATTATGAAAAATATGCCACAAATGTATGTATATCTGTGTTTTGTTCAGGTATCAGAGTATTCGGAGGACAATAACCAATGAGAGGACAGACGAACAGGCTGCAGAGATGCCTACAGACGACACTGACCTGCTGCATCACTCCATACCTGGTACTCTCTCACAATAGAAACGCACTGCTTGTATATGAGTCTGGTTATTTAGGTACAAGGAAAGATAGAATAGAGGAAGAACAAAGATCTTTTGTTTTAACCCAGCAGACATATCACACTATAAGTTGTCCTCTGTTTCAGAGTACCGTCGGGATGGTGTGGTTGGGCCCACTAGCTCTCGCTCCCGGTTGTCTCTGCTGCTTCAGTCCCCCAGCGCCAAGTTTCTCACCAGCCCAGATTTCTTCACCGTACTGCATTCCAACCCTGTAAGTCTCCAAACACATTATTCACACTTTTTTTTACCCACAGGTATGGATGTCATGGTGAGGAAAATTTTTACACCGGTATAAAAACACCAGTATTACTGATATCATCACTTTTGAATGTCCGCTTGCTTTTACACTCACGGTTACACATACTCTGTGTATAGGGAGTGACGGTTCTGACCGCACATTTTACAAGATAAGATATTTGTCAATGATGCTCAGGATCTGTTACGCACAAAATCCTCTGCCACCATCTTGTCAGTCATTTCTCCTTGCACTCGTCATTTGAGAACTGCAATCTGACTCCTGAGCAGTGTTAATTTTGACAGACATTTTTAATTTAGTCTTAGGCTTAGGCTTAATGCTTATTAGTCTTAGTCACATTTTAGTCATTTTGTCTTTCATAGTTTTAGTCGACAATAAGTCATTGCATTTTTTGTCAAGTTTTAGTCATTACTTTTAGTCAAGCTGCCGTTACAAACATTAATTTTAGTAGCTTTTTTATATAGTATTTTGACAAAAATGGCCATTATAATTTTTCTCTATTTAGATCAATTCAATTCAGCTTATGTGAAATTTAAATCAGGCTGTATTGACATTGCACTCTTAGTAGTTGCACTTATGCAATGCTACATATCCCTTTACCACTTAAGGGTGAGTAAATGATGACAGATTGTTCATTTTGGGGTGAACTATACCTTTAAGACCTCATTAATAGCCCACCAAGATCTCATATATAGCCCACTACTACACATGCTTGACGAGGACACTCGCAAAGACGGGGATTTTGACACATACTGTGTATTTGAACATTTAAGGACAAGGCACGAAATAGAACTCAAGTTTAGTCAGGCGCTGCACGGCGTGTATCAGGCTTAACTTTAACCCGCGCATTTAGCGAAATTAATTCTCCCTCACTGCTTAATGTGTCTGAATGGTTTGCTTAAAAGGTGTTTAAATGATAAGCTTACATGATGACGGCACAACACGACTGAAATATTTCAACCGGGCTATCGCCCACGCCTTAAGCTAATATATAGGCTAGAGTTTGTTCAAACATAAAAAGAAATATACATCAATCAAGTTTATAATCAAACTAACCTAAAATTGGTGGGGACTATGATGCTGTGTTTTATCTGCTTCATGTGCCCGTCAGCTGTTCCACAACTTCCACTCCATCAACAGCTTTAGTAAAATGACCCGTTGGCTAGGGATTTTACTGACTAACTCCTTTTTCTTTTTTAGAATAGCTGACATTTATACCCATCGAAGATCGTTCTTTGCATGACCATTTTCAGATTAGTCTACACTAGAACGCCGTGTTGCAGCGAGCTGGCTAGTTCGGGTTTTGGTAGCCTAGACTACCCGTACCTGTGACGTCAGCTGCGGCTGTCCGAGAGATTAGATTATGCAGACGCCCTCATTGACGGACGCACATTTTTGAAAGACAGCATAGGGAGAGATCATGTATTTTTAATGTCCGATATTCCTCAAATAACATTCTAGTCCCGTCTCGTCTTGTTAAAGAAACGGCATACGTTTCGTCAGTTTTTATCATCAGATATTAGTTTAGCTTGTCAACGTCTCGTTTTAGTCACAGAAAAAGTAGGCGTTGACGAATGTTTTTCGTCATCGTCTTCGTTAACGAAATTAACACTGCTCCTGAGCTGTGTTCAAAATCGCTCCCTATACCCTCATTCACTATTTCCTTCATTAGTCCACTAATATAGTCCACTTGACGGAGTGAGTGAATTCGGCACTGAGTACGCTGGAATGGCTGGAGCTTTTGCATAGTTTGTGCTTGCTGTTTAATAATTATTTGAAACTTAGCAAACTGGAAGCTCCAGTAGTGATGGAAACATTTATCCTGAAATCTGTCATGGAAATTATATACAACCCTTAATTAAACAATGTAATAATCAATTAAAAAGGAATTTATACCTGTATGATGATATGTTGTACTCACACTGGACCAGCGGTTTGGAAAGGATGGATGGATGATTCATCTGCGTACGCCTACTCCGTCTTCTGGGCACGACCCTCACAGTGCATTAGGGGTATTCTCTAGCTAGTATACATTGGTTGTACACTTGTTGTTGCGGTGCATTATGGGATTGAACGAGTGCACTCGATAATGTCCACTATGGTTTTGGACACCACTATAAATGGCTGTCCCCTCAAATAGTGCCCTATTTAAGGGTATAGAGGGTGATTTCAGATGCAACCCTGCAGCTTGTGCTGTTTTGAGCAGAGTGGATACTTTCAGTTTATTATTGTAGCGTCCGTTGTTCAACTCAACGAAGTGGTTTTTATTTCTATAGAGTTATATTAAAAAAAAGCTAAACAACAGTGGGGGCTGTGTCACGTTTGGCAAGTAATGTAATCGATGTGAGGCCAGTGTTACGAGTAGCACTGGTAACACTGACTACCGCAGCAAGCCTACCCACAAGCCAATTTCCAGTCCCTTGAAGGGAATTTGTGAAAGTGTGTATCACTAACCAGTTCTGTCATTTAATTTTGGGGTAACACTACTTTCAAAAGTAGCATGCTTTGTTGTTTTAAAAGTACATTTGTTACACTTTTAGCATTACTTAAACGTAGTATGAAACACTCTTGACTGTTTGCCTTTCCTTTCTCAGAGTGCCTACCGCATGTTTACAAGTAACACATGTCTAAAACACATGATCAGCAAAGTGCGACGGGACGCGCACCACTTTGAGCGCTACCAGCACAATCGAGACCTGGTTGCCTTCCTCAACATGTTCGCCAACAAACAGCTGGATCTTCCACGAGGCTGGGAAATGAAACATGACCACACGGGAAAGGTCTGGAACCATCTCTTCTGTTCACATTCTGGATATCTCTCTCTTTTATACCCCCTGCTTTTAACTTTCATTTCTAATTAAAATAAAAGATTTGGAAACAAAAGTTTAGAATTAAGATTTTTTTTTAACGTTTCTGATAGTGCATGCTTTCCAAGGCTGCATTTATTTGATGAAAATACAGTAGAAACAGTAATATATATTTCAATATAAAGAACTATTTTAAAATGTAATGTATTCCTGTGATCAAAGCTGTATTTTCAGCATCATTCCTCCAGTCTTCAGCGTCACATGATCCTTCAGAAATCATTCTGATATGATGATTTGCTGCTCAAGAAACACCTGGATTTTTTGATGAGTAGAACGTTAAAAAGAACAATATAAATCTTTTATAACATTATAAATATCTTTACTGTCACATTTGATCAATTTAATGCATTTAATACTAAATAAAAGCATTAATTATATAAAAATAATGTATATAATGTGTATATATATATATATATATATATATATATATATATATATATATATATATATATATATATATATATATATATATATATATATATATATATATATATATATATATATATATATAAATATAAAACCTTCCATATATATTAAAAATAATTTATTCACTGTCCACCTTTCTCTTCTATGTTTGACTTTTATATTTAGTCCCTTATACAGTATTTTTGCATTAAAAACTTTTCTCTATGGAACATAAACAACAGTTCTGTATATATAAAAAAATATAAATAATTTTAAAAATTCGATAATTTAATACACAATTTGGTTATTTAATTTGGCTCCTTAGAGATATTTTGAATTATTTTCAGCATAATTACTAATATCATGTACACCATAAATATTGATGAATCAGGAAGAGCTTTACAGTAATATGCTTATAATGGAAGCTTAGCAGGAAGTGAATGTTTAAAATATACTTTGAAAGATTAATCGTAGCACTTACTGTAAATATTTCATGTGTTAGTGTTTTTACTGGCACATTCATCAAAGTGCTTCAACATGAATATGAGCTTCAAATTTGTGCTTTTAAACCCTTTGGCTTACTTGCTGGCGAAGATTGACATGATTATGTTTCCCCCTCAGCCTTTCTTCGTGGACCATAACTGCAGGGCCACCACCTTCATAGACCCACGACTGCCGCTGCAGAGCGCCCGTCCCAGTAGCCTCCTCGCCCACCGCCAGCACCTCAGCCGCCAGCGCAGCCACAGCGCAGGAGAGGTGAGCCTTCACACGCCCACAAGAGGCCTCCTCATTTGCATCATGGCAAAGGGGTTTTAAAAACCTCTACATTTGTTAATTAAATGAACCTTTTAAATTAAACTTGGAGACTTTTGACTTGGGCAACCACTCACAACACACTTTTGCTAAAATGTACAAATGTAGTTCATATAAACTACCGTTCAAAGAGCCAGTAAGGGTCAGTAAGATTATTTGTTTAAGAAATTAATACATTCAAATTGATTTACAGTAAATTGATTTCAAATGAATTCATTATTGACACTAAATTTACACTACTGTTTAAAAGTTTAGGGTAAGATTTCTTTTGTTTTGTTTTTAAATAAATTAATGCTTTTTTTCAGCTAGGACACATTAATTTGATCAAACAAATTTTATTTCAAATAGATGTTGTTATGTTATGTAATAATCAGAAATGTTTCTTGAGTAGCAAATCAGCACATTAGAATGATTTCTGACGGATCATGTGACACTGAAGACTGGAGGAATGATGCTGAAAATGCAGAAAATTCATCACAGGAATACATTTTAAAATATATTACAATAGAAAACACTTTCACAATGTTACTGTTTTTACTGTATGTTTGATCAAATAAATGCAGTGAGTGTATGCATAATAACATTTGAATGGTCGTGTATCATAACACAAGCCTTTATTTAACCAATAATAAAATGCTACGCATGCATGGGACCGTAATCAGATATTCTAATGAAAATATCTTTAGTTTTACATTATAAAATATTCTCAGCAGGTTTCTCATTAGGGAATCTGATCTTCTGTCACGTCGGGGCCGTGTGGAGAACAGATCGCCCTCTCAGGCCTCTTTAGATATGCTGATTAATTTCACAGCATCGGCCTCCGCTGTGTCCCAGCATGCACCAGTGTCATTTTCACATCAGTCCGCCCACAATCCCTTGTGTGAGTGCGTTTGTCAGTTGGCCATATGTGGATGCATGTAAACATATTGTGTCTAAATATTATTCCACTAATCTTTAAATCCTCTGTGTCTTCATAACATAAAAATGCAAATGAGCCCACTTAATTAAAAAGTCCCCCTGCTTATATAAACACCCAGGGAATAAAGGCCAGGGAAAGTTTTACAATCCACTCAGCTTTAGCAAAAGAGCTGTCAGATCTTCAGTCACAGGGCCCTTAATGAAGCTTTCATCTTTAAAGTACACTCGCTAGGGAGCAAATATCCGGTGAATTATGCAAAGCAACTCAAGCCTAGTAATATATGTAGTGTGTGTGTATATAACATTTAATGAAGATGCATGAAGATATTATCATTAAACTTTAGAACTAACATCATGGTTTTCTGTGTACTGTTGAAAAGCACTGTACAAATAAAATTGAATTGACTATTATAATATACACATAAAGAAAATAATAGTGATTTATATTTTGATAGAAAGGTATGTAATGAATTACAATCAACCAATCAGCTGTCAGCTATAAAGTTAAGTACACAATTAGATAATACCAATTTAGGTCAACCAATGACCAAGCAATACTTAATTTTGTTCAGTCTGTGGTGTAAAAGCAATTAAAGAAAAAACACTTAAGCAAAACATGGTCAGGTCAAAGGTCAAAAATAATTTTGGTCCCAAATTTTTTTCAGTTTTACTGGTAGTCCACTGTATGAAGTATATAATACTGAAGTTATGCCTGTTCGGTGTGTAGATAAAATGGAAAGCCATTTAACCCTGCAATATTCACATGCGGTTTTTATGCAGTAAACTAGTGTTTTCTTGTGTGACGTCCTGTGGATTTTCTTATGCCGTTTTGTTTGTGCTGCAGGTGGGCGATGACCCTCGGCATGCCGGACCGGCTGTACTGCCACGCCCCTCCAACAACTTTGCAGCCAATCGCAACCAGTGTCAAGATTTAGTTCCTGTTGGTGAGTCGCTTTAAGCCAAGCTTCATCGGGAAGTTTTTAGACAGAACTAGATTTGTTCATCTTGTTAAATCCTCCATAAAGCATTGTTTTCTCAAAATGTGGTGTTACATCTTTTGAAGCATCTTCATTTGACATTTGACCAATTGCTTCGTTCCTCTCTTTATAGCCTATAATGATAAAATAGTGGCATTTTTGCGTCAGCCGAACGTATTTGAGATCCTTCAGGAGAGGCAGCCTGAGCTCATTCGGAATCACTCACTCAGGTGAGACTCAAAGAAACATTACAAAACAAAACTCAGTCCTGAGCTATTGATTATTGACTATTGACAAATGTTGACATTTCTAATCCACAGGGAGAAGGTGCAGTTTATTCGTAATGAAGGCGTTTCGGGTTTAGCTCGCCTCTCCAGTGATGCAGACTTGGTGATTTTGCTCAGGTACTCTTCCAGTGATTTCTGTGAATTTACTCTGCACAAAAGGATGAAAGAATATATTTTGAAAGGTTTAGCATTATAAAGCCTACTGTATCATAATTCTAAGGCCTT
This sequence comes from Paracanthobrama guichenoti, assembly GCA_018749465.1. NCBI lineage: Eukaryota > Metazoa > Chordata > Actinopteri > Cypriniformes > Gobionidae > Paracanthobrama > Paracanthobrama guichenoti. Next base: position 4,840,716 of record CM031943.1, read on the forward strand.
TAAATGATCAACATGATCAAAACTTGTTCTACACAACCTACTACGTCTTTTGTCATCTGATTGAAACATAAAATGTGAGTATCAAATATGATGCGTCAGGCTTTTGAGGAATGGTTATTTGTTCATTATTTCCATATTGCATTGCATTATAAGTTTTGAGATTTAATCATAAAACTGAGCATTTAAATATCTCACTAAGTCATATTACTAGATGAAACTGATTTTATATGCATTTTATGTAAATAGTCTTCAGTACAGTTATAAAGATCTTGCTTACATTACAAGCTATCAGAATTCTTTCTTACTTTTTGGCTATTTTAATCTCATATCAGCAACTGCACCAAATTTCATATATTTGTGTCTTCTTATGTTTGTCTGAGGTGTTTTTCCTCCTCAAAAATGAGCTCCATATTCTCACTATATCATACTAAATGATCCATAAAAGCCTGCTGTATCAAATATCATACATAATAAAAAGAAAAATAATTTTTTTTTTTTTAGATTTGCTCTATTTTTCACTGTCTATTATTTCATATATCAGGCTTTAGAGGTTTAAGCTCAAAACAAAACTGCAATTCACAATACATTCTCTGAAAAAACTAAATCATCAAATAAATAATTCATATTTTATGCCATATGGTTTCTTATGTAAATGAATCTTATAAATCTTGAGTTTGCCTCCAGAAACAAACAATCTTTGTCTCTTTTTCTCGCTGTAGCTTGTTTGAAGAGGAAGTGATGTCGTATGTGCCACCTCATGCCTTACTGCACCCCAGCTACTGTCAATCACCACGAGGGTCTCCGGTCTCCTCCCCTCAGAACTCCCCTGGTAACATTTTAATACTATTAAAATATATTTTTTTAAATGTTTATATTTCATATCTTACATATGATAATTGCAAATTTAAGAGATTGTGTTTTGGGACCTACCCATCCTTCCACAGCATTGCTTTGACACTTCAGTCAACCAGATTTCCTGGGTATTTTTTGAGTTAGCTGCCAAATCCATCAAATCCGCTATTTGGGATTTGTTGTGTGGTTGGAGTTCAGGGTTTTTGGCTAATCCCTGCAGGCAGCTTTTAACCGTCATACTGACACTCTGATTTTCACAAGTCTGTTTGGAGTGTGACAGACATCACGGTGCCAAAGGGAATCATGCTGGAACTCACCATGATCTGACTTTAGTCACCGATGACTCTCAGGGATTACACCGTCCGCTGGTTAGAGGGAGTTCTGCAAATTCGACAGGGATTTTTTTTTTTTTGCTCTATAGGAAACCATTCTGATTCCTTTTAACCTTTAAAATCCATCCATCCATCCATCCATCCATCCATCCATCCATCCATCCATCCATCCATCCATCCATCCATCCATCCATCCATCCATCCATCCATCCATCCATCCATCCATCCATCCATCCATCCATCCATCCATCCATCCATCCATCCATCCATCCATCCATCCATCCATCCATCCATCCATCCATCCATCCATCCATCCATCCATCCATCCATCCTTTTTTTTATTGCTCAGAGATTGCTCCATTTTTTTTCTCTGGAGATATAATGGACATCTCAGTTATGACAACTAATATCTGACATCTCAGATATCAGTTAATTTTCTGACTCTAGGATAAATTATTGATATATAAAATAAATCTCATTTGTAAAGAGCCCTCAGATTTGACAGAAAAAGCCTGAATATTTCCACATAAGATACACATTTTCTATGCTTGATAAGCTGATTTTGGTTCTTGTCAGAGTCACCAAACTCTGTTACATTTACATTTATGTATTTGGCAGACGCTTTTATCCAAAGCGACTTACATTGCATTCAAGGTACACATTTTTGTCAGTTCTTGCTTTCCCTGGGAATCGAACCTATGACCTTGGCGTTGCTAGCACCACGCTCTTATTGCTTGAGCTACATGAAAGCTGTTGTAACCACGACCTCATCCTCTCAGGTACACAACGAGCCAACGCTCGGGCTCCTGCGCCGTACAAACGGGACTTTGAAGCCAAACTTCGGAATTTCTATCGCAAACTGGAGACTAAAGGTTACGGACAGGGTCCAGGCAAAGTCAAGTAAGCTTCTGTAGTTTAAATGAGGTCTTGTTTTATAACACATTTCCACTCTCTTGCTAACTGGTTGTGCTTGTTTTAGGTTGATAATCCGCAGAGATCATCTACTGGAGGACGCCTTCAATCAGATCATGTGCTACTCTCGCAAAGATCTACAGAGAAGTAAACTCTACGTCAGCTTTGTTGGAGAAGAGGGGTCAGTGTACCCACAATATTTTTATTTTTATTTTTTTTTTTATAAAGATAACCAGACTTTACACTATATGACAATATATAAAAAAATCTGTTTGACAAAATGATCCAGTATACCACAGTATGATTTATTGAATCAGTTGAAGTCTGTTGTTGTATAATTATTATTATCGTCACTGTGTTTTCATGTTTTATGAGGACTTTCCATAAATATAATGAATTTTATACCGTACAAACTATATATTCTATCCACTAACCCTAAACCTACCCACCACAGAAAACTTTCTGCTCTTTTACATTTTCCATAAACATCATTTTAAATTATTTATAAGCTGTTTTCCTCATGGGAACCAACATTTTTTTAAATTTTTGCTCCCATTCAGACTGGACTACAGTGGCCCATCACGAGAGTTTTTCTTTCTGGTGTCACGGGAGCTTTTTAACCCATACTACGGCCTGTTTGAGTATTCGGCCAATGACACCTACACTGTCCAGATCAGCCCCATGTCTGCCTTTGTCGACAACCATCATGAGTGGTGCGTGTACACTTTACATTTTCATGGCACATGTGACGCTTCAGTGCACATCCATAATAAGATTTAAAATGCACTTGACTCGATCTGTGCCTACAAGATGTCTTTTGATGAACCAAACTAGCAGAAATGTATCCCAATATTTTTTAAACATGTTCTGTTGTCAGGTTTCGGTTTAGTGGCCGTATACTGGGTCTCGCGCTTATCCATCAATACCTGCTGGATGCCTTCTTCACACGACCCTTCTACAAAGGCCTACTGCGGATGTGAGTGGCAAAATACATTTCTGATACATTTTTGGTAAATATTTTAGTAAATAGAAAATCCCCCAAAATCTGTTTTTTTAAAATAAATAACATGTTATTTGAATGTGATCTCATTAGTATTTGTAGATTTAAAAATATGAACAGAATAAATATGATTAACAGTTAAATATGATAACCATGTGGACATACAGTAAGTGTTGCCATAAAACTACTTGTATTAAAATATTTATTAATAATATTATTATTTAAATTAGTAATTAATGTTGTTATATATTTAAGAATATTTAATGTATTGAATTATTAACATTTAACCAATACAAGCATACATTTGAAATATCTTTAATAAATGTAAATGACTCACAACCATCATTTCATGTTCATATATGTTTGTTGATACCTGTGTATGCAGCCCGTGTGATCTAAGTGATCTGGAGTATCTTGATGAGGAGTTTCATCAGAGTCTTCAGTGGATGAAGGACAATGACATAGAGGACATGCTGGACCTGACCTTCACCGTCAACGAGGAGGTGTTCGGACAGGTCGGTGTGCGACTATAAACCGTTGTTTGTGTGCGCAATCAGTGTGAGCTTCCACAACCTCTCGGCATTGTCTCACAGAAGCATGTGTGTGTTAGATCACAGAGCGTGAGCTGAAGCCTGGTGGTGCCAATATCCCTGTGTCAGAGAAGAATAAGAAGGAGTACATCGAGCGCATGGTGAAGTGGCGTATAGAGCGGGGTGTCGTCCAACAGACGGAGAGTCTCGTGCGAGGATTTTATGAGGTACTGAAATCGAATCAACACTCCGGATGCTTTCCCTCACTGATCGTTATTTAAGAACATGCCATGTAGAGTTGCCCTGAGATTTTCCAGAATGCGTTTTTTATTGAATTTCTGTTTGATGGATATGGGTCATTGTACAATTTTGCTTGCAAATGCGTTGCTAAATATAGCAAGAAGTCTTGCTAGTACATTACTGTTCTACAGTTCGGGGTCAGTGAAAAAAATATTTTGTTTAACAAAATGAATACCTTAATTCAGCAAGGATGCATTAATTTGATCAAGTGTGACAGTGAAGACTTACATTGTTACAAAAAGTTGTTAAATGTTAAATTGTCGTTTTCAACTTTCTATTCATCAAAACTTCCTGAAAAGAATGTATCATGGTTTCCTCAAGAATATTCCTGCATTTCAACATAATAATAGAAAATGCATGGGCAGACATGATCTGAAGGATGTGACACTGAAGGCTGGAGGAATGATGCTGAAAATACAGCTTTGATCACAGAAATAAATTACATTTTATAATATATTCAAATAGAAAACAGTTATTTTAAATTGTAATAATATTTCACAATATTACTGTTTTTAATGTATTATTAACCAAATAAATGCAGCTTTGGTGAACATGAAGGCCTTAATTCAAAAACAAAATCTTACCGACCACAAATTTTTACATGGTAGTGTATTTGAAGAAATCCGTGTCATAACTGGCAATATGTTAAATGTATTCAATATTGTTAGTTAGTATTATTTAATAACATTAAATTTGGCAATGTATTAAATATTGTTAGTTAATATTATTTAATAATGTTACATTTAAAAATGTTAGTTAATATTAAGTAAAAGGTATTTTAATACAAGTAGTGTTATGACTACATAAAATCTTGATGCTAAAGGTTATAGTCATGACCTTCATATCCACATATTATGTCACCATTAAAATCCTCATGATTTTTATAGGGTCAACTTTTAAATGTCAGTGTTGTTAATCAAATTATGTTAGCTTTTCATTCAGATTTCTTCAGTTAGCCTGGTCATTATATGATTATAATACCTGCTCCGTTATGAAAATCAACTTAAAAGAGCAGGTACAGAAATATAAATATATTTATTTACTCGCCCCTAATGTTGTTTTCTCTTTCTTTCTGTGGAACATGAAACAGTCATTTTTAAAGATTCGTAGACTTTTCTCTCTTAATTCTAAAATTCATCAGTTTTGCTTTTACTGGTTTTTGTAACCTCAAATTAGCATCACTGACAAAAGAACAAGTCAGCCAATGAGGAATAAAAATGTATTTTTAAAATCCTAAATTATTTAGTGTGACCTTGAATGAAATGAGAAAGAAGATGAATTAATTAATATAGCTCAGTACGTTTAATGTATGATTGATGAGTTTCATTTCTAAAATATCTTCAGGTGTAACTGTACAATGACTTCGCCATAGTTTTAAAGCCCCCAACACAGCAAGAAAGATAGCTATAACGATAACTATATTAGTGTCCAATGTTTCACAGTGCTGTTATCATTTATAGTTATAGACTCTGCTGTTCTTTTATATTTAGAACGATTTCTTTATAGTTATCGTCCTTGGTGTGAACGGGCCTTTAGCCACTGACAGAACTTCACGTCACGTTTCATAGAATTGGCACTGAGCTTGCAGCAGATGTGTTCTTATCTGAATGGCTGTGAATTGAGTGATGTGGCTACTGCAGGTTGTCGATGCGCGGCTGGTGTCGGTGTTTGATGCGCGCGAGCTGGAGCTGGTGATCGCCGGAACGGCAGAGATTGATCTGGGAGACTGGAGGAACAACACCGAGTACAGAGGAGGTAACAACAGACTGACAGGTTCACTGCAGCAGTAATCAAGGATTACTATATTTATGATATTACCCTCATGGTAGTGTCCAAATCTGTGGTAAAACACAGTGAGACCTGTGGTGTCAAGATATGAAGTATCTGATTTATGGCTGAAATATTATCCGCATGATAGACTGTGGGCTTTTACAGTGTTTGTCATCCATATAGGTCACATTTTAACAACAAACAAGTTTATTGGTTTTCCCTCCAGGTTACCATGACAACCACATCGTGATTCGCTGGTTCTGGGCGGCAGTGGAGCGGTTCAACAATGAGCAGAGACTCAGATTGCTCCAGGTGAGTGTTGGACGAGAAATGTGAGCTCTTTTTATAAGACTGTGTACTCGGACCCGTGGCTGAATTGTCTCTGTTGTCTTAGTTTGTGACCGGGACGTCCAGTATCCCGTACGAAGGCTTTGCCTCCCTCAGGGGCAGCAACGGACCACGACGCTTCTGTGTAGAGAAATGGGGGAAAATCACATCTCTGCCCAGGTGACGTTTCTGTCTCTCAACGCAAGATCCTATATATGAAAGTTTGAAATGCATGTCAGAGGCCATCTAGTCCATGTGTGTCAGTTTAAAGGCTGTCTATAAACTCCTTAAACTTTACTAAATTAATTTATATTTAACTTCAGTAATCATTGTAATGCCTTTCATTGTGTATCATGCCCACAAGATTTTTATTTATTTATTTTTTTTATAATATAATATAATTGATATAATTAGAGTGGTATTTATATTAATATATAGTGTGGGAGTGGCTATGACTAGCCTCTTTGCACAAAGTATGGAACAACACACAACTCAATTTAGTAAAAAAATACATAAAATAAAAATAAATAAATAAATAAAAACAATAGAAATAAATACATTTATTTATTTTTTTAAAAAAGGAAAAATGTAAATAAATAAATATGAAAGAAAAATAGAAAAAAATATTATAAAAAATGTAACATTTAAAAAATTAAACGCCAAAAAAGGGAGAACATATAATATATGCAATATATGACTGTATGTATAACGTATAATAACAATATAATCTAATATGGTTTGGGGTCAGTTAGACTTTTAAAATATTTTTGAAAGAAGTCTTTTATACTCACCAAGGCTGCATTTTATTAAATCAAAAATACAATATAAACAGTAATATTGTAAAATATTATTACACTTTAAAATAACTGTTTTCTATTTGGATATATCTTAAAATGTAATTTATTCCTGTGATCAAAGCTGTATTTTCAGCATCATCACTCCAGTCTTCAGCGTCACATGACCCTTCAGAAATCATTCTGATATGATGATTTGTTGCTCAAGAAACATTTTCTTAATTTTATCAATGTTGAAAATAGTTGGCACAAGTCTTTACTGTCACCTTTGATCAATGTGTGTGTATATTAGTGTGTGTGTATGTATGCATATATATATGTGTGTGTGTGTGTGTGTGTGTGTGTGTATGTATGTATTTTATATATAGATATATAAAAAAGCCCAATGTGTCCAATGTTATACAAGAAACCCAAATGTACCATTTATTAGGCTTCATAGATGAAATTGAATTTTGATGTATTGTTTGTTTACAATTCATAACAATCCAACAACCAGAAAAGGCAATGTTCATGTTTAATGGATGAAGTCCAATAATGGCATATGTGTTCCAAATAAATCATTTAGTTTTTTTGCCACAGATGTCATTACTTATGTGATCCACAAGATGGCACAATCTGGCAATTCATAATACAGTCACTTAAAAATTGTGGATGGAAATGTATGCAGAAAATGAATTGTCTTTATTTGTTCTTGTAGGGCTCACACATGTTTCAATCGTCTGGATCTCCCCCCGTATCCCTCCTTCTCTATGCTGTACGAGAAGATGCTGACAGCAGTGGAGGAGACCAGCACTTTTGGTTTGGAGTGAATGTTGACCTTTGCACTTTGAGCTGATCAAATGTATTTCCTCAACACGTCTAGAAGAGCAAAGGAAGTAACCATTTAAACAGACACCAGAAGCACTTAGACGTATATTTTGTACACCGTATCACTTAAGCATACTTCCTCTGGATTGAGCAGAACAGAACACAGTCAATCACATGTTCTCTGAATGTTTCTCAGACGCAAACGTGATGTTTTTTTTTTTCTTCATCTGTGACACCACATTGAATGGCTCTGGATGCATCGAGGAGGAGGACGAACGCAAATCCAAAATGCAAAGCTGAGCTACTTCCTAACTGATTCAAATGTGGAATGAAACAATCCCAAAGGACTTTGATATTCTCACTCTTTTTATCTGTAAAAAGACTTTTTTTACGGAGCATCAAAATGCAGCGTGAATGAACAAATATTGTGTTGAGCTTTTTCAGACGTCTCAGATCGCCTCAAGCACTATCACACACGACACATGACAGCGCCGCATGTGTTCTCTTGCTTCTTTTTATCATATTTATATACGAGTCCATCTCATATGTTTGCTTTGAAAGCGTATTCTGTCAGATTTGTGACACTTTTGAATGAGTTTGTTTGTGCATATACTCTCACATGCAACGTTTTCAAAGGGCATGTTACACTAAAGTGCACTATCAGATGCACTACACCATCACGAATGTGACCACTATGTGCAAATGATCAAAACTGAACGATAGAAGATGATTTTATGACCCTCTAGTCCAACCCTGGCCTTTCTGTTGTCCTCAGATTTAGAAGAGAATGGTCACATATGAATAAGTCAACATGAAATGAAAACTGACCCAATTTGCATTATGATAGAAAAATCTTCAAAAATGGCTTATTTCATGACTTTATTATTATTTCCATATCCTCATATAGCTTTAGTATGACATGAATGTTTGCTGATGTGAACACCGCTTTCTTGAATGTTTTTTCCCCTGTCATCTTCATTTTTATACTCAATATGATTTGAAGGATCGTCAAGCCCACAAAAACCATATCAATACATTCCAGACCTTTCCGTTTGCGTTAACTCAACCCAGCCTTTTATGAAACACTGCCGTGGCTGAGGAACGCTGGATTGTACTCTAGTTCTGAATGTTTTGTAACCTGAATTTTGTGTAAGAAATTAATATCGCTTCCAGTGAAAACTGGTGTAGTTGAAACTGCCATGGGGCTTTATGAGGTCCATCAAAATTTTGGAATAACAGCAGAAGAAAAATGCAAGCATATCCTCTTTGTCGATTCTATTTTGGCTGGCTAGGTCATTGATACAAACCAGATCTTTGTTTTTTTGTATTAAGGCTTTTGCAGTGCCGTGCTGATATTTGTGCTGAATGTACCAAAGGTTTAGGGCTGCCGTAGACTGTCCCAACCCCTCTTTTGTCCATGTTTTATTTGATTAAAAAAAAGAGAACATTTTATTTAAAATATTAAAAGGCATATCTTTTTAATAATCCAAATTTTCCTCCTAATTTCACTTTTTAGATAGTTTTTCACAATGCACATTTTACACTGGCTGTTTAAAACCTAAATGTAAAAGAGCTATAAAATATGTCCACAATTATGCTTTTTGTTGTTGTTTGAAGATGAAGATGCATTGCTGATGTGAATGCAGTGTGTCTAATATGTATGGTTTATCAGACGATTTAATGGAATAGTTCAGCCATTTCTGTCTTTTATTCACCCTCATGTCTTTCCGAACCTGTATGACCTTCTTTTGTGGAATAGAAAAGTGATTTTGCAGATTGTCCAGCTGCTATTCTCCATACAGCGAACGTTAATGAAGCCTGGGAGTGAATAAAAGCATCATAAAAGTTTCTTGGAAGAAAGAACATCATGTGGATTAAAGGGATAGTTCACCCAAAAAGGAAAATGATCCCATAATTTACTCACCCTCAAGCCATCCTAGGAGTACATGACTTTCTTCTTTCAGCCAAAAACAATTGGAGTTATATAAAAAAAAATCCTGGCTCTTACCAGCTTTATAATGGGAGTTAATGGTACCCTAGACTCTGAAGCCCAAATAAAGTGCATCCACCATAAAAGTAATCCATACGACTCCAGGTGTTAGTAAAGGCCTTCTGAAGAATAAGAAAAATATCCATATTTATAACTTTATAATCTATAATCACTGGATTCCGGTAACTGCCGTATGCGAGTCTTTTTCCGGCAGAAGAGTGACCTCTGACCCGACGCTTGACGTAGGAGTAGCGTAAGCTTAGGTGAGAGTAGACAACCTCACACTTACAGTAGGTCCCTCTTTGACCCCTTGGATCCGTATGGATTACTTTTATGATGGATTGAAGCACTTTTTTGGCTCCAACTCCCATTATAAATCTTGGAAGGATAGCCAGGATATTCATTTATTTTTTTATTTTTTATAATATTGTGTTCAGCTGAAAGAAGAAAGTCATGTACACCTAGCATGGCTTGTGGGTGAGTAAATTATGGGATAATTTTCATTTTTGGGTGAACTATCCCTTTAAGACTTGAGGGTGAGTAAATGATCTCAGAATTTCCATTTTTCGGCGAACTGTTCCTTTAAGGGGGTGTTCACACTTGTAGTTTGGTTCATTTGGTTGGTTTTGGTCTGAACCCAAAAACGAAATTATATATTTAGTCCTGGTTCGCTTCGTGTTCACAGTCATTTTAACACTGAACTTAAAGGTACAAAACAAAGGCATAAGGATAAAGTCTCAAAATAAAGCTCATCGTGCAAACATCCCAAAAAATGCTGTGTGATGGGCTAAATGTGCTCGTTGTATGTGTGTCAGTGGAATTTTTAACAGATGAGAACTCACGAAGAACTTGGAGGCAAAACGGTGCCAGGAATTCCTCTGTTGCACACAAAGATCTTCTGCAAGGAGGCACTGTTCAAATGCCTGTACTGAACTATGATCATATGATGAGAAAAAAAAAAGTGTATCCTTGAGCATTCTGTCCTGTTTAGGGTCGCATGTCTTTGCTCCGTGTTGCATTCCTATTTCAGTCGAACTGCGCCAAAGTTCATTTGGAAGTGGACTGAAAGCCCCTGAAAATGTGGCTCTCGGTCCACTTGCGCACAAAGATTCGGATGGCAGCGTTCACACTTATTCAAATGAACCGCATTAACAGAGCAATCGCACCAACGTATGTTTTAATCGAATCAGTTCTGCCAAGTGTGAACACCCCCTACATGTACCCTGCCTTTCTAAAGAGCAGACGCTTCAGACTGAGATCAGACTCCGGCTTTCTGCTGGTGTTCATTACAGGAAAGCTGCTGCTGCTTTTGACTTTCTGTACAACTTCAATTTTGCACCGTTCGCGTGCTCTGAAATGTGACTCCTGATTGGAGAACAGCTTTCAGAGCTCCACATGGGTTTTTCTCTTTTTTGTTTCAGCAAAGATGATTGTATAAAGCTGTTTGTCTCACGGAAAATGACTCAGAGTCTTCATTTCATATTTCAGTGGGCTATTTCTGTTTTGTTCCTTGCGTTTTGAGTTTTTGATTGCATATTCAAAATTTATTTATTTTTAGTCTTTTAACCCATTTACATGTAAATTTTGGCAGCCAAGTGGACATGTCAGGGAAACTACAGTGTGGAACAAAATGGCTCAGTTGGTCTTGAGAAAATATACATTTTACATTTGGCAGACGCTTTTATCCAAAGCGACTTGCATTGCATTCAAGGTACATTTTTTTGAAGCTTTCCCTGGGAACCGAACCCATGACCTTGGCGTTGCTAGCGCCACAGGAAAGCTATATATATATATATCTCTCACACACACACACACACACACACACACACACACACACACACACACACACACACACACACACACACACACACACACACACACACACACACACACACACACACACACACACACACACACACACACACACACACACACACACACGAGACTACTGTCATGTTTGTTTTCTGAATGAGCCTATACAATCTTAATAATAAATCAACAATAAACCATTTAAATATTAAATGTGCCAAATATGGTACTTGCATCTGCATTACGATTTATGATGAATAGTTGTAACTTGATTCCTTTTATAGAGCTTTTCTTGCAGAAAGGCAACTGGGATTTAACACATACAGCAGCCATGCTAAAATATGCATATGAAATCAAACAGCATATAAAAGAGAATGCAGCATGAACCTTATTGTTTCAGATCTATGAACTAAAATACATATCAACATGATGCATGCATGTCCATTTGTGAACAGCAGATGGCAGACCACACTTACGCTTTACTTTCAGAAGGTCTCCTACCAAAACAACATTAGAGACTGTCAACTGTCCATCGAATCTGAAATGTTTATTAACCTCTGAATCTTACTGAGAGAGCTCAGAACCGTGTTATAACACACTGCACAAGAGATGCACAATTATGTCAGATTGCAGTCAGTCTGACAATATGGCAGTCAGAAGATTGAAAATAGATGCTAATTAGCACCTTCCACTGTAAAGCGCACACATCCACAACTGGGAGAGATGGGCGTCTTTGCTGCATGAAGGAGCGCGTTGATGCGGGGTGCTAGAAACGCTCCCGCCGTACAATCACACAGGCCTTGATTGCCAGTTGTGTGAACTCTGGGCCCACCGCCTCTGTTCAATGAGGCAGTATTTTCAGGGTCCCTTAGAAACCTATTTCAGCTGTTTTATCTGTTCAGTAGTGCTTTGCTGACACTACCCATAAACCCTTGTGCTTTTAGTGTGACATGGACCATGCAATGTGTGTGTGTTAGTGGCCTGCTAAACCCTACATTATGGGGACAAAATGTCTACAAAGATGCAATATCCGAAATCCTTGTCCTTGAGGGGATATTTTTAAGTGATTTTTGAAGATGTAAAAATGCAGAAAGTTCTCTCTGATGGGTAGGTTTAGGGGTAGGGTTAGTGTAAGGGGATAGAATATACTGTACAGTATCAAAATCATTATGTCTATGGAAAGTCGCCATAAACATGAAAACACAATGTGTGTGTATGTGTGTAAAGTGAGTGGGGGTGACCCTGCTGTAACAGCTGGTGTGTAGGATCCCATGGGATGTGATAAACTCATCCGATATATAATAATAAATCAGGAAGGTTACTCTTTTTTTTTTCTTCTTTGGACAAAATACTATGGCAAATGCAATCATTGGTATTGATGCATCATATGTGTGAGCACAGATTCACAATAATAGACAATTTTTTTTTACTTGTCATTCCGTGCACTTCAATATCTCACAGATGCGCTCTCGTACAGATGCACATGCACAGACACACGGACATATTGAGTTATTGACCTTGAGGGAGTAAAAAAGCTCAGTGCCTTTGGAAGATTCCCTGCGAATCATGTTGGTCACGAGAATGTGCATATGGTAGGCTGTCTTCCCCTGGGTTGAGGAAATGAGAAATCAAGACATTGGAAATCAAGATATTGAAGAGGGTTGAATGTAATATTTTAAAAATCAGCCATTGAAAACCCTAAATTGTTCAACTACAGATCAAAATGTTGTCTTTTTAAATGCATATGGTTCTTGTATGTTCTTGTACATTTAAAGACCAGAAGGTACCATGTTTATAGTTGGATGCCTTGCAAATGAGTCATACTAAGCTATATTTTAACTATAATGTAATACGACGGCACTAAAATTATATGTCCTATGAGTATTTACTCCAAAGAATGGCCAACATGGTGGTAATACTCTGGACAAGGACTGTAGACCTATAACAATTAACCATCGTATTAATGAGGAAGTGCAAAGAACATCTTCCAAACTTTTGTGTTTACCTTTTGTGTAAAGTTACAATAATGTATATTCAACCTAAATTCATAGCTGTCAGGACGGATTTTGCAGAAAATTGCATACATATGGCAATCTAACGTGCGTGTCACGTCATTACTGAACAGAGAAAAGCTCCGGGAACGTCCTTCCACAAGACACATGCAGTTTTTTTTTTTTTTTTTTTAATAGAGGGCCTTACATTGTGTTGATGTAATCATCATATACTATGGTATTTAATACTTGTAGTACAAATGTTAAATGTTGTAACCAGGTATAACTACATTACAAAGAAGTACCAAGAAGTGCCATGGTATTTTGGACATGTAGCCTATATGGTTTAAAAATGTATGCTAGTACCATGCCATATTTCAAAGCAGCACAGTATTAACATCTGACAACATACCATGGTACTTTGTGTGTAAGGGAATACCATCTTTTTTGACATGTACAATGGTAATGCCACTTTTTGAAGTATCTTGGAGTATGTAAACGCAGTGACTGTGCTTTTGCCAAGTAGAACATGATCTGATCCTAAAATCTGGTCAGATTTTAGGATTAAGGTTAGTTATGTTTTACTTTAGGGCTTCAATAAGATTCTGAACTTGATAATTCCTTTCAGTTTTAATAGTTCATGCTTGTGGTTGAGGTTAAGACTATGTTTGTTTAAAGGGGGAGTTCGCCCAAAAATGAAAATGTTATCATCATTTACTCACGCTGATGTTGGACCTTTATGAGTGTTGAGCACAAAAGAAGATATTTTGAAGAATGTTGGTAAGACGGTAGCCATTGACTTCCATAGTAGGAAAAATAATATATTCTTTTGTGCTCAACAGAAGAAAGAAACTCGTACAGGTTTTGGAAACACATAAGCGTGAGTGCATTTTCATTTTTGGGTGAAATATCGCTTTAATGTGGTGCTCCAGAACCAAGAGATCTTGAATCGTTCTCCCTGCCAAAATCACTTTTCATAGCGGTGACAATAAATGCTTTGAATCTTGAATATTCCTTGTCACTACTTCCCAAATAGATGTTGTATGCTATCTATTCAATCATGAGATTTATCTTGACATGGATAAATGTTTCTCTGGAAAATACCCACTAAACGCGATGGAAACAGACGGACATCAATTTCTCCACGTGACAATTTAGCAGCCACGGCTCACCAGACACCTTATCATCACACATTTACAAAACACATCTGTCGTGAAGTTGACGTATAGCTCTGATGCGATCGGTTGCAGTGTGGAGGACAGGGGTATGCATGATAAAATAATGAAGCCGGAACGGTGTGGACCTCCATGGGTCTATTTTTACAGGCATAGCAGGAGGAAGTGGAATGGAAAGACTGTCTTGCATTATGCATGGCCCGAGAGAAAGAGCGGAGCAGAAGACAGAAACACCCCCAAAAAAAAACCAGCACTTCCTCTAGTGGGACAACAGACAAATTAATGCTTTTATATTTCGTGTGTATGTATGTAAATGTGCATTTTATGGTCTGTACTATAGTATGAGAAAAAAATACAGTTAAAATGTTACATGTGCAATTGTATGAGCAAACTATATTATTATTAATAATTATTATTGTGAATGTGAATGATTTTGCCCATGCAAAACATGTTGCAACAATTTAGGGGGTTCTGAGGGGTTTTTAGTCTGTTGCTATGGGGTTGCTACATTTTTTTTTTCTTTTTTTCGTGTTGCTATGTGGTTGCAAGGGTAGTTGCTAGGGTGTTGTTCATAGTTTTTATTGTGTTTTTATATGGGGCTCTGGGTGGTTGCTAGAGTTTTCTGATTGGCTTTCAGTGTTTTATTCGTCTTAGCCAGTGCCAATAATGATGAAATGCAACAAAATTCTTTGCAGGTACAGAGAAGTTCATGGAATTTAAAATCGTGACACCATGATAAAAGCATCGTTGGGTGATAGCGCTAGTAATGCATATTTGGTTTAGTCAAATGGAGGCTGATTTGAATAAAAAGCTCTGTGTGAAGTGTGTCTCTCATGAGCAGAAGCGGCGGGTCTGGATCTCTGGAGACAGGTGATGACTAATGAGGAGCTTTTTTCTGAATCCAGCCATGATGATTAAGTGTTAATTACAATAGGTCAGCTTGACACATTTCCAATAATTGGAAATATTTTGGGGCTTTTTGATTTACAGGACAACACAAAAGAATGCATTAGTGTGTCTAATGAGATGTCTATTTAGCTCGCCACTGACCCTCTTTGACTTTCTGGTGTCTTCTTCAAGGACTGTTGAGAGTTTAGAGAAAGAGCGGAAAGCTTCATTAACCAGCTGAGATTGAGTCGAACACACTGTCACAATGTATTTTTCCTGTTTTCATGACTCATGTTCAACACATCAACTAAACTTATATCTATGGAAGCCTCAGCCCCACATTTCCAACTCAAAGAAAAACAAATTCACAATTGTGATCGTCTCCCAGTATCACGTTATTTATTCCTTTAAACTTTATCTCACAATTCCCTGTTTTATGTTTCACTCTGAGGTGGAAACAGATGTCCATGCAGGCCTTGTGTAGCCCCGCCCCTTTTGTGCTCATCATGTTCGGTCTTATGGTTGGTATTTCTGGAATAAAAGTTTTGAAATAAAATACTTGAAATAAAACAAGCATTAACCAGAATATATATATATATATATATATATATATATATATATATATATATATATATATATATATATATATATATATATATATATATATATATATATATATATATAATATAAATATATAAATATATATATATATATATATAATATAAATATATAAAAGACTTCAGATGCAAAAGCCTCTAAGTCTGTCCTTTAAAATAAGCATTTTGTCAGGCTCTGGTTTCTACCTAAGTACCAGTACTTCTGAATGGGCTGAGGCTAGGATTTAGTGGGTTTGAAGTGAAAGTATTTTATGAATGTATACTATGTGCGGAGAGCATTCACTCAGTATCTCATTTTTGACCGAGGTGGCTTTTAGAAGCTTTTGCATTGGAAGTCTTCATATACATTTTCTTTTCTCAGTTAATGTTTATTTTATTTAACTAATAAAACAACCCTTGTGTCATGCACAATAAATTAAAATCTGATATCTGGCTTTGATTTGATTTGGATTTTATTTTTATTTCTTTATTTTTTTATTGATCTTGTTTCATATTTATTTGCCTTTTTTGTTTTGTTTTGTATAGCCTTTTAGTAAAAATTTAAAAAAGAATTAAGTTTTATTTTATTTTTATTATTTTATTACAGCTTTGATTAATTATATACCAACCACTGATACAAAATACAAAATGTTCTGTGATTTTACAATGGAATTGTGTGCAAATGTTGTAGATTTAAAGTAAAACTATCTAACAAAAAGTACCAAACTGAATATTTTTGGCCTTACCATAGTACAATGATATTCTTTTGAAGTACTTTGGAGTACCATGTAAAATATGGTAAAAATTCATGATGCCTATCAAAGAACCATGATACCATCATTCTAACATGGTACCACCACAGTACTTGTTGTAAGTTAGTTATATCTAAATGTGACCTGTGCTGGCAAAAGGAGTTGGAATGCGCACGGTATAATTTCGAGCTACAGGCATAACAAGTGAAAATTTTAGATTTCGGTCAATTTTGGTCAATTTGAATGTTTTCACAAAAATGAGTTGCTCCAATCAGTGCTCCAAATAGCAATTAAACATCTAAAAGTATCTTTATCTGTACGTTTTCAGAGGGGAGTACCTTTTCTTTATCCATGAAAAACGATCTTACTTGATCAGACTCGTGCGCACAAAGACTCGCCTCAGACAGCGTGCAATCCCGATATACACATATACACAGAATTACAGTACTTCAAAATATCTGTCTTGGCGAGTATTCACACAAACATTATCTGTTATGTCACGAGTTCACACTTACATACAATAAGAGGGAGTAAAGTTTGATGCGTATTTGGCGTGCTGTCCGAGGGGAAGGCTCTGAACTCGGAATCTGGCCGAACGTAGAGTACTCCCCCCGTGTATGTAATGGTTAGGACTAGAAGTGTGGAGAAGGGGTGGTGGAGGGATGCTGATAAACTGTCAATGAATTGAGGCGAGACTGCTGAATATATATACACATCTTATCGTTGAGTGCTCTCCACTCGTGTTAATTATCTGAATGTGCTCCTCCCGAAATTTGTTAATAAAACATCATGTGAACGTTTGGAAAACATCTGATGAGTAACATTATATTAGATCTGTGCGTTACAGTAGGCCTTAATATAGGCTGTCCGTTTCATTAATGTTAATCAAACAATTGTGGTATCATGGAAAAAAAAGTTGAATATATATTTTTCCTATAGATATTTGGTTTTGACTTGGTATTTTAAGGTATGGTTGCTCAACGCTGTCCCATGACCAATTTGTACGTATTTGTATGAGGTGGCTAATTCGTACGACCTGGAGACGGGTGACGGGTAGGTTTAGGGGCAGGGTTTGAGGTTAGGTCATTCGTACGAAATCATATGAATTGGGCAACTTGTCAAATACGTACGAATTGTCGTGAGATTGGGTTGGGTTGCTAGGTGATTTTGCTGTGGAACCCTCAGAAAACTTTAACTCGATTTTTTCTCAAAATTGACTTTGCTGATTCGACTGACTTCAAACAGGTGTAGCTCGGTCATTTTTTTGTCCGATTCAAACAAAGCATACATAATTTTGAAGGTCATCATTTAACAATAACTCATTTTTGAGAATTGAGAATTTGCGACTCATTTTTGGGTGAATTATCGCTTTAATGTGGTGCTCCAGAACCAAGAGATCTTGAATCGTTCTCCCTGCCAAAATCACTTTTCATAGCGGTGACAATAAATGCTTTGAATCTTGAATATTCCTTGTCACTACTTCCCAAATAGATGTTGTATGCTATCTATTCAATCATGAGATTTATCTTGACATGGATAAATGTTTTTTTGCCAGCATGGGTCACAAATATTAATTGTATTTTTCACAAGTTAATTTTTTTAAACAAAAAAAAAATGTTTTGTAGCCAACCATGGTAATGTGGAGCCATTTCTGGTTTTATCTGTGGTCTGACTACAAATATACCACAGTTAAATTGGTCACCATGCAAAAAAAAACACTAATATAATGCTTCAGTTATAGTCAAAGGGCTCCTTCAGTAATCATGTGACAGTAATGCAACAACACGATTGAATTGTGCTCTTGTGTGAGTGAATCGAATGAATGAGGTATGAATTCGTTGAGGACGGTAAATTCGAGTCTAAAGCAGAGTACCGTAGTAAACCCTCTCAACCACGCCAGGCTTGTTTATAATAAAGCTGTAGTGAGGAGCAAGATAAGCGGAGACGCTGAACTCCATTTCTAACTTGGCAGGCTTGTAAACACTGCCAAATGTGACAATAATGTCCCGTAACCGCTGCCAGCCGCCTGCCAGATACCTGACAGCTCTCAATGATTCTGCTGTTTCTCTGCCAATAGGGTTTGTAAGGGCTGTCCCGCTGCATTAAGAGCTCTGAAGCTTCTAGATTCTTCTCCCACTTTGAAAATGCACCCTTAGCGCCCGACTAACGGCATCCAAGCGTTTCCAAAGGACCTTGTTTTGGTATTACCAAGAGGCAAGAGCTAAATATCACAGTGTAATGAAGTTTCTCAGAGTTTGTTGCTTCAGAATCATGAATTCTTGCCATTTATTGCTTCAAAGAATGAATGAGAAACCAAATAGTCCAACTCTATACATGTATGCTTGGTCGGACAAGTTGACACCTGAAAAATGTGGTATATTTGAAGAATAGGCCTACATTTCATTCCAATCACACTGAGCTTCTCAGTTAAAGGACTAATTCAATTAGGCTGGAGAAGAATTCACCCCTTTGTCTTGGTGCCTGGGTGAATTAAGGTTTAAACAGACTTGATACAGGCTGTCAGACCCCATTAGAAAACAGCAATCTGACAAAAAAAAGAGAGGGAGTAAGAGCTGAGAGCGATGGCGCAAAGCTATACTAGTGCCAACGTTATTCAGGCTGTTGGTATAAATTAAACATTGACTGTACTCATACGACTGCCAGGACACAAACGCTCCACTGATTATATGCTGTCAGCGTGCGGCAAACACAGCCAGCGAAAGTGAAGGTCAAACATGTCGGGTTTTTACATGAGAGCGAGAGAGACTTCACTCTACTGTTTGATTGATGGCGCTCTTTCATCCGACATCACCTCGTTCCTTTTCACGCAGCTTTCAAAATATGAAATGATGAAAGAGATGAGGGCTGTATGACAAATTTGCCTACCTCAAATCATTTTAAGGTTAGACCTAAATTTTAGTGAAATAGCAACCGAAAAAGAACAGAAAATACAATTTGGAGACTATTTACATACTATATATCATAAAAGATGACAATAGACCCAATATAGATTACAAAACCTATAACAAATGTTAAAAACACATTGTGATGAGGAGTTACTGCATGACAAATTTAACTACTTTGATTCATTTTAAGGTCTGCACCAGACTAGAAACAATTGGCTGCTAAAATGAAGCATTTAGAAGGCAAAAGCCTTTTTTTAGTTTACAAATTGCTTGAAGAAAAGTTTGTTGCAAAGCTGTCACCGCTGAGAATGTGCTGTAATGGAGGCATATTATTAGTAGTATTTAAAGGGTTAGTTCACCCAAAAATGAAATTATGTCATTAATTACTCACCCTCATGTCATTCTAAACCCATAAGACTTTTGTTCATCTTCAGAACACAAATTAAAATCTTTCTGATGAAATCTGAGAGATTTCCGTCCCTCAGTTGACAGCTACGCAACTACCACTTTGACAAGTTCATAAAGAGATCAATCCATATGAATTGAGTGGTTTGGTCCAAATTTAGTCCAGACATGATCGCGTTATATGATGAAGGGATTGAATTTAGGCTTTTATTCACATAAACATTCACCAACTCACACATCAGTTGAGCATATGAGGTTCATTCTGGTGTTACGCAGCACGTTTGAGCTTCCTCAAGAACCAATGAGGTTCATTCTGGTGTTACGCAGCACGTTTGAGCTTCCTCAAGAACCAATGAGGTTCATTCTGGTGTTACGCAGCACGTTTGAGCTTCCTCCAAGAACATTCTGGTGTTAATGAGGTTCATTCTTCTGGTGTTACGCAGCACGTTTGAGCTTCCTCAAGAACCAATGAGGTTCATTCTGGTGTTACGCAGCACGTTTGAGCTTCCTCAAGAACCAATGAGGTTCATTCTGGTGTTACGCAGCACGCTTGAGCTTCCTCAAGAACCAATGAGGTTCATTCTGGTGTTACACAGCACGTTTGAGCTTCCTCAAGAACCAATGAGGTTCATTCTGGTGTTACACAGCACGTTTGAGCTTCCTCAAGAACCAATGAGGTTCATTCTTGTGTTACGCAGCACATTTGAGCTTTCCCAAGAGGTTTTTTCTTGTGCGTCAACAAGTTCGGTTGAGCTTCTGTTTATGTTTGTTGATCATATGTGAATAAAAGCCTAAATTCAATCTGTTCATCATATAAAGTGATCGAGTATCTTCAGAAAATTTGGGGTAAACTGCTCAATTCATATGGATTAGTTTTACTCTCTTTATGAAGTTTTCAAGTGGTAGTTAAAATCTCTCAGATGTCATTAAAAAGATCTTCATTTGTGTTCTGAAGATGAATGAAAGTCTTACGGGTTTGGAACAACATGAGGGTGAGTAATTTATGTTAGACATAGGCATACCTGTATAAGTATTAATAGGCCTATATATGCCTACATACTAGAATTTCTAGTTGTATTTTGAATAAAATAGTTCCAAGTTGATGCTTCAGAATTTCAACAAAGTGGTGCCTGCAGGTGTGTTTGACATCAGCAATTACAACATGGCGCGAACAAGCATAAAATGGCCAACGTGTGTGTTTTGTGAATATCGTGACGTCATTTGTTCGCGGATCGGACATCATGGCTCATGCTGTGTTTGTTGTTGCATTAACTTAAGTTAAGAAATTAAGTTTCTTTGAATTATTGTTCTTTTTTTTTTTTTTGTCATAGGTTGGTGCCCTGAACATGTAGTGCATTCAGTGCATTCCTGTGTGCTAGAAAAGCATTGCGCCACCCCTGTATATGTGTGATATGATGAGATGTGAAATCGGAGAACAGGTCAGTGCAGATATAGGGCAATGTGTGTATTTCTCTGTGCGTGTGTGGGTGCTGACATTTGATCGTGATGAATTTTAAAGCAGGATCAAGGGGTAGTGACAGTCTAGGGCAGTTCATGAAGACAGTGGGAGGTATTGGTGCTTTATATGTATTTGCAGGACTGCACTGAATCACAGAGCAAGATCAGAAGACCTTGGGGTTGAAGGGCAGTGTGTTTAGTCTATGCAGTCAATGTGGGGTATGATTTTATGTATGTGTGATCAAAGCAGTAGTTATGAAACCCCACCCCCTCTCGGCCAGGCCAGTGAACCTCCATCATATTGTGAGCATTCAGTAAGAAAGAACTACAGTGGAATTTCCACACTGTAAATATAGCCTACTATTCAGTCAAATGATGCATATACTTTGCATACTTATGTCTTAGTTTTAGACTAAGGATACGTTTACAGGTCAACAATGTACTAAAAACTGAAAAGTTTGTCCTTCACGTTTTTCGTGTACCGATGACAACATTGTCAAAACAATCCTTGTTCACACGGATCCACGAGAACGACTAAAAACGCTGTATTCTGCTGCCAGGCCAGTAGATGGTGAACAGAAAAGAAACACCACGTGCCTATAGACTGAACACCTAATATGAATGTGCATAATGTCACTGTTTTCACAAAAATACATGATTGTATAGTACACGGAAACAATAACAGCATCTTTAAAACAACAACAACAAAAAAAACGTGCACTTTAAATCCTGTTTTCAAAAGTTTGAGTTTTCAGGTTTAATGTATAAATGAATGGCCAAAATGAATAAAACCTTTCCATTTTTAGTTGAAACCGGTGTTATATTGATAAGAATGAACATTCACACTTGCATTAAAAATGCCTACAAGTTGGGTGAATCTGAAGAAAACATGCCAAGGTTATTTCAACCGGCAATGGAAAATTAAGCTTTTTTAAATTAAAACCAATAGACCATGCATTGTGAAATTATTTTCATGACAACTAAGTACATTTATGCCCTTAGTTCTCATGATTAAAATACATCCAGACATCCAACTGTTGTAATATTTATATTTTATAATGGTCATTTATATTTTATAATGGTCTACAAACTATATATGTTTTTTATAAGTCAGTTATTCTGCTATGGTTACTACACATCAAGATATCGTTCAGATGTGTTATTGCAAGACATTTGCCATGTTTTTATCCTTAAAACACTCTTACACATCTCATCTTAAGCTTAATTTGGAATTTAAGTGTTTCTACTTCAAAATTTCACATTTAATTCAATGTTTCTTTATAATTAATTGTGAAATTTACTAGCAATCTCTTGATAGAAAAATCTTCTAGATTTTTAAGTGTACATTACAAGACATGAATGAATTAAAAAGAGCCCAAATGTCCCAAATCAAACATCTTCAGATTACAGTTAAGGCAAACTCCAAACTGGGTTGTCTCATGTTATCTCTCCAGTCAGTGTCTTTGATCAGCGCATCCCCCAGTAAAGCCCCAGAGCTGCTCTCCTCTGTCATTTTCTCCCCTCACACATCCTCCAACCCCCTCTCTCCCTGCTTCCAGGAAATATTTCTCCAGGGACTGTCTTTGTTTAAAGCAAATAGGCAGAATCCAAGCCAAAAGCAGAGTGAGAGCACTTCCATTCATATACATGTACTGTCCCTGGTTCTGAGGCCAAGAGCTGACTAAGCCAAGGCAATGCTGAGTAAATCTTTTACATCAAACCTGCTGCTATTTGAAAACAATAGAAGATTATTATTCATTTTGCTCTGGTTATACATAAACATACACTGCCCAGTCCCCAAAAATGTATGCAAGAGTCCAGCACTCTGTAAAGTCTCCTCCAGCACATCCCAAAGACTTTCAATGGATGTAAGGACTCAGAGGTGCCGATTCATGTGTGAAAGTGATTCTTCATGCTCCCTCACAACCATTCTTTCACAGTTGGATGAAACTTGACATTCCTTCCTACATGGTTAAGAGATGAAAAGCTACACACTCCATCAATTAGAAGAACTGTTGCCAAACATATAACATGCTAGAAACATAATCAATTAATGATTCAATTATTGACTCTTAAGTATTTGCCTGTTTAAATACAAACAGCAACTTTTTTTTTTTTTGGCTGGGCAGTGTATTTTATATGCAATGTTGTTACATTTTGTGGCATGATTTTCATAAAAGTAGCAACTTTCATATATTGCCTGCAACATACAGCGACATGCATGCATTCTCTTCTCTTCTGAAGGCTTAATAAATGGAAGAGCAATCATCAACTTGGTTATCAACGCTCCAAATTCGCAACACAGAGAGTGAGGGAAACTGCAGAGAGTGTGAGAGAGATGGAGAAAGACTACATTACAGTAGCAGAAAATGATGGAGACAGATGGAGAGAGATACTGAGGCATAAATGGAGAAAAAGAGACATACATATATATTCATGAGCATCTTCAGGTTGCAATTAAGAATCAAATAGCTACAAGGAAGCCATTAGTTTAGTAAGTGTAAAATTCTCATTACCATAATTTCACATCTCTTTTCTCAGATGACGTGTATACTGGCACGAAGGCGGGGCAACCTGTCACTCACATGAGATTGACCAATAGCAAACCACAACCATCCAACCAATTCCTGACAGACAAAAAACAAACATTTTTCCTTGTTCGAGAAGCCGTTTCACTCAGATATAAACCTCAGTAGTGAAGAAAAGACCATCACAACCTTTGTTTCATGCCGACTTTAAATCTTTTATTTCCAGTTTATTTATTATAGTAATGAGAATGAGATTGTTTTGCACTATGGTAATGAGAATCTAATGCTGTAATGGTCCTAACACAGTCTTCATTTTCACAAAGCAAAATATAATGTATTATTCTCATTCTCGTTCTTTTGATTTTGGGGTGAAATATGACCTGATCTTTGTGTGATTCACCCTTTAAGTGAAAGGAACGTCATATTCAGAGATTTTTCTCCATTGCAAATGGATTCCCAATCCCCAAAGCACTCTAGACATGAACCATCATGTCAGTATAATTGTAAAATGATAGGCAATAAGTCAGACAGATACAAGTGAATGAATCGTAAGATGAGGGTGCCCGTTTCAATTATGTACATTAGTTATAGATGAGGAACCTTTTGGGAATAACCCATACCGAATACATTTGCAGAATTAATACACTGTGCAAGGCCATTTTCTTGTACGTAATTGCACCCTAATTATCCATTAGTTATTGAATTACCCTTTTATCTGTTTGTCATGGGCAAAGGCTTAATAAATGGGAGAGAAATCATCAACTTGGTTATCAGCGCTCCAAATTTGCAACACAGAGAGCAAGAGAAAATACAGAGCGAGAGAGAGAGAGAGATGGAGAGAGAGAGAGACTACACTACAGTAGCAGAAAAAGATGGAGACAGATGGAGAGAGATAGTGAGGCATAGATGGAGAGACAGAGAGAAAAGAGACATCCATATATTCATGAGCATCTTCGGGTTGTAATTAAGAATCAAATAGCTACAAGGAAGCCATTAGTTTAGTAAGTGTAAGAGACTGCGCAAGTAACTCTGAAGATTTTTGCTTTTCTTTCTCTCTGCTGATGCACAACAATCTGGGGAATTATTTTGCAAATGATTTCAAGGAATTCAACTATTGTACTTTGAATTGTGGATGTGAATTGAGTTGAAACAGAATCCAAAACCATATGCCCGGCCAAAAATAAGTTGCTGTTTGGATTTAAACAGGCAAATGTGTAAGAGTCAATGATTGGATCATTATTGCAGTGATTATGTTTCTAGCATGTTATATGTTTGGCAACAGTTCTTCTAACTGATGGAGTGTGTAGCTTTTCATCTCTTAAACAACCATGTAGGAAGACACATCATGGCCATATTCCAGGATGACAATGTCAAGATTCATCCGGCTCAAACTGTGAAAGAATGGTTGTGAGGGAGCATGAAGAATCACTTTCACACATGAATCGGCACCTCTGAGTCCAGACCTTACATTCATTGACAGTCTTTGGGATGTGCTGGAGGAGACTTTACAGAGTGCTGGACTCTTGCATTGTTAAAATGCATCTCCATGTGGACTTCAAGTTCGTAATCCAACATTAAGGCCTAAAATGTAGATATAACTTGAAACCAGTCCTAATTTCTAGTGGATAATGTGAAATTCTGCACCTGAAAATAGGAATGCAGCCAGCAGGATTTTATTTGATTCCTAGTGGACTGTTTTAGCGTTTTTGGTTTAAATTATGATAGAAATTCCATCAGACTTCAATTTAGAAAGGGTTAAAAATAAAAGGAGACTACAATATTAATAATATTCTACCATTTATTACACATAAAGACATTCTTAAATAAAAATGCTTCACTTAACAGTTCTTGCATAGATATATTACAATACCAATTTAAAAAGAATTATGAAACAAACCAGTAACAAAAATAAACTCTTTTCCTTTTTCCTTAATAAAGAACATTGTCATACTAACATCATATAATACAAATAATATATGCAAACACTTTTTACAGCAAATAAAAAAAAAATTAAAATAAAAAAACGGCATAAACATAGGAGCAAAGTGGAAAGCATGAAATGCTTGCAAAAAGCAAAGGGATCGGAGCAGTTTAATTTACAGCAGGAAGTGTGGAAAAAAGCCTT
The DNA here is from genome assembly GCA_018749465.1 of Paracanthobrama guichenoti. NCBI lineage: Eukaryota > Metazoa > Chordata > Actinopteri > Cypriniformes > Gobionidae > Paracanthobrama > Paracanthobrama guichenoti. The sequence continues at coordinate 4,866,963 of CM031943.1, forward strand.
TAACCGGAAAACTACTCTACGAGTGCAACAAACATTGGAAATCACTCTATCAGCTTCATAACAATCCATTTGGAAGCTTTTAGCACAGCGTTTTGAGCAATAGAAGGGTACGAAAAAACAATGCGTTAGATGGCTAGTGAGCGAATGGAGACCAGCGGCTAACATGAACGTACAGACGATCCAAAAACAATGTACAGACCTCTAAAACAGACTAATCATAGTATCACGAGATATGAAATGCATTCAAACTCCTAATTTAGTGTTCCCTGCATGTGTAGTAGTGTCTCAGCTCGTGCCAGAACCTTAATATGTAATTTTTACATTGTAGAATGTAAAAGTGTACCTGTAAGTGTGCATCGGTAATTACAAATAATTGCATTATCCCACAGCAAAAAGGTCGGTAAGTTGTTGTCTGTGCGATTTAAAAGCTGTAACATACAAGATTTATACACACTTGAGAAACAACGGTGCACACAAAACAAGCCCCAAAAAAGCAGACAACAAGCTTCTCTGTGGGGCTTCTCGGGACCATTAAGACAAACTCATTAGCTAGCTTTTGCCAAGGTAACATCCCTAATTGGTCCTGCTGGAGGGTGTTAAAGAAGGATTTTAAGGGAAAGGTGCACTTAAAGTGAACAAGTTCACAAGGAAAACCACTAGTAAACATCATGTCTTGATTCACAGAATGCAATAACTTGACAAGCTCAATGAGAAGTTTAGCACAAGACTTGTGACAGAACTCTGTTTCTATCCATTAGCAGGTATTAAAGGAACAGTTCACCCGAAAATGAACATTTGGTCATCACTTACTCACCCTCAAGTTGTTCCAAACCTGTATGAGTTTCTTTCTTCTGTTGAACTGATAAGAAGATACTGTGAAGAATGTTGGTGACCAGACAGCTGACGGTAGCCATTGACTTCCATACAGAAAAAAAAATACTATGGAAGTCAGTGGCTACCGTCAACTGCCAACATTCTTCACAATATCACCTTTTGTGTTCAGATGACAGATGAAAGAAACTCCTACAGGTTTGCAACAACTTGAGGGTGAGTAAGTGATGACAGAATTTTCATTTTCGGCTGAACTGTCCCTGTGAATCCTCACAAAACCTGAAAAGAAATGGCCAGGTCATATTGCACCGAAAATGTTTTATTATTTAAAATTGTGACATATTCATGATAATTAAACACATTTTATTATACCCAACTACTCATGAACAAAATAGTAACATGATGGATAACTACTATTATTTAAAGGGAAATATAAAAAGTTAGGAATAATGAAGAAAGAAGCGTCTTATGCTCACCAAGGCTGCATTTATTTGAGCAAAAATACTTTAAAATAGTTATATTGTGAAATATTATTACAAAAAAAAAATTACAATTATTATAATTATTTTTGAAGGTCATGAGATTCACAGGAATAAATTACATTTTAAAATATATTCAAATAGAACAGTTATTTTAGACTCTGATAATGTTATTTTAAATAATAAAAAATAATGAATAATGATAATTTTAAAAAATCTGAACTTTTGACTGGTAGTGTATCTCAGTGGAGTGATCCGTTTCACAATTTCTTATTTCTTTTGGTTTTTGAGGTGAAATATGATCCAAGCATGTTCTTGACAGGTTTTGTGATATTCACTCGTACATATTATTTCTCATATGCGTTTATCCTTCTCGCGACAAACTCCCTTTGAAAAATTTGACGCAACAATGCTTCACTTCCTAGTCTGCATAGCCCATAATCATGAATTTTCTGAAGATATGTGGTAACATTTCAGATTGCAGTCTTAAACCCGTCCTGTCCGACGGTCTCTTGAGGACATAGGATGCGAGCGGCTCTGCTCTGGAATCCAGTGACCTTGTGTCTTTGTTATTTTTCATGGAGCTAATGTGGCCAGGGAGGAGGTAAGCTGACACCCGGCTACATGGTGAAATTGACTGTGTCGGGCGGTTGCGATAAGATCTCCCGGTCAGCATAAGTGTGGCGTGTGACCCCCAGTGCGGTCCTACTCTGTTCCGCCCCATTGAGGGGGCGACCAGCGCTGGCCGCTGCCGGGAGAGCCCAATTCCCTTCTCATCACCCATACTGCCGTTCTGTCACATGTGCCTCCCTGTTGGTCTGTGTTAGACAAGTGAGTGAGAAGAAGGAAATGACAGGTGACCAGACGGCTTGAACAAGACATGAATATCCTTGTCCATCACCTATTTTTTGGGTGAAATGAACCAGATGGTGTTTGTTTTTTTAACTATAGATATGGTCTTATGTAATAATAATAAAAAAGACTATGCAAATGTTTAACTGTCTAAAATTAAACTGATTCTGTTTAGGGTTTAGAAATCTTTGAACAAGCCAAAGCCTCAATAGGAGCATCTTCATGTTTAGATTCAGTATGGGTAGTATGCAAAAGTTAAAAATAAATAAAATCTAGGTTTGTTGCGCTCATTTTGTACATCTTCAGATCTGGGCCTCTGAGTTTGATCATACAAAAAATGGTTTACACCACAACGCGCTATAACAGGATTTGGGGAAAAAAGGGATAGTTCACACAAAAATGAAAATGGTCATCATTCACTCACCCTCATGTCGGGGTCCAAACCTGTATGACTTTCTTTTAGCAGAATGTTAAATATTAATCATTAAATGCCAATTATTCTACAGTCAATGCTTCCTCAAAGCCTGTGGTTTTTGCATGTCTTGTAACTGTTTGAATATGTGGAAGTGAGAATGAGATTCAAGAGCAAAATTTAAAGTCCCCCTGAAATCAAAATGAAGTTTTTTGGCTTTTAGTATGAATATGTTAGTCTTACTGTTATCTATAAGCAGTGTGCTCCAAAACAATGACAAAATTTGCATTTAGAAGATGTAAGCATTCAAAACTTACAGTCTCTCACTTCCGCCAATATGGATCTATGATTTTGATGACATTACTGCACTTTTTTTTCCCGATTTTCTGTCCAATCAAATGCTCTCTAGAATCTAAAGCGCCCCAGGCCCTACATTATAAATAGATGCTGAAGCTAAAGTTGGTCACAAATTCACATATTTACTATTATGGTGAATGGCACATAGTGCACTATATAGGGGATAGGGAACGACTCAGACAGTGTAAATATGCTGTTGAGGCAAATTAAGTCTGGTTTCACGCAAAACGCAGCAGCACACACACAGTCTGCTCCTGTCCAGAGACACGAGAGCACAGAGTGCATCATGTGATCGAGTCGGTGCAGACCACAAAACGTATCGGACCCATTTAAATTCTGCACAGAATGCTATTTCAAAGCGATATGCAGGAGATTAGGAGGAGAAACGGTTAGAGATTAGGAGGAAACTGCGGCTTTGCCGAGCTGAAAGGCTCTAGTCAAGCTGATATTAACGAAACGCTATTGGCGGTTTAAAAAAAAAAAAGGGATGAGCTGTTCGATACGTCCCGCCCCGTCTTTCTGTTTCAGGGGAAATTACGTCAACATATTGAATAATGCTGCACGTTTCAAGACACTTCAGTGGGCCTTTAAGAGCTACATTTTGGTCTGTTTTAGGCATTTTAGGCATTAGGCAAAAATTTTGGTGCTTTGTCTTTTTTTTCAGATAGCTCACCATCCTTGTTTTTTATTGTAGGAAAAAAGGGGACTATGGACATTCTTCAAAATATCTTTTGAGATCCATTGAATAGGGATGGGCGATACCACTTATTTTGTTTTCGATACGATACCAAGGCCAGTATCACCGATATCGATGCCGATACGATACTTCTAAACAGAACTTTTTAATTATTGCATTTATTGAATTATTAAAATTACTAAGAGTAAAATAGGTAAAGATACCCACTTAACATTATATTTGAAAGGTATTTTAATACTCAATATGCCTTTATTGCAACTTATTAAATAATATTTTTGTTTGCACATGGTTAAAATATTAAAATGTACAAATACTAGTTGAACTACGGTCACTGTAGTAAAACAAACCATGGTTCATTTTCATAAGGGACTGCCAGTGACATTGCACCCATAAAATGCAACCTTTTTTATTCTGACACGATTTATATTAACATTAGTTACAGAATAGAACATGAGAAATATCAACTTTTAACATTAAATTTAAGGAGTGTAATTGAACTATGTAGGCTACAATTTCTGTGTTTATTGTGAAATAACTCAAACATATGTTTTTCTGTGTTCTGATGAGCATTGTCCTGGGCTGCGTTTCCAAAAGCATCAATGGTTTCTTATGATAGTTTTGGGAAACACAGCTCTGTTTGAACACAGTGTCATCAGTGAGCGAACGCTCTCTCCGTGATCGACTGGTTCTGTCTTGCAGCATTTAGGTGCGTTCAGATCATGGGTCAGATGAGCAGGAAAATAGTCCTATACTACACAACTATTCAGTAACATAGATTATTCGTATTGTATGCATTAAATAATCTTTTTAATTAAACAAAATTACTGGTAAAAAAAAACAAAAAACAAAACACCTTAGTACCGATATTTTTATTTGAGTATCGATACTTTTTGATGCTCTCATCAGTATCGATATATCAATACGCCCATCCCTACCATTGAAGAAAGAATGTCATACAGGTTTGGAAAGATAAAAGTGAGTAAACAGATTTTTCATTTTATGCAAGTTAATCCTTCATCAACAAGCCTTTATGCATGAGCCTCACTGGGATCTAGCTTCAGCAGATCAGGCCTTTCAGTGGTCTGAATGATTGCATAAGTGCAGGGCCGTCCACAATCAAACAACCTTACATTCAGGAACACTTTCCATCCCACACTTGATTGTACGTTGTAATTTAAATCTCACTTTAACTATACGTTTTTCACACTGTACAGCCATTTTTTTTTACCAGGAATGCAAGGCAGAGAGATATGTAATGTTAGGGGGAAAAAAACCCATCACAAAGTTTAAACATGTAGAGGTCACCTGCAGGACCAGCGAAACACACAACAGCCATTTTTCTTATGATGCTTTCATCCGTCCAAACTAATATAACTGATAGGAAATGTCTGTCTGGACCGTTTTTCGGGGACATATACTGTGATGCATTTACAAAACCTAAACGTTGTGATTGCAAATCTCTGCCTTGAATGATGGAAGTCATTATTCTGTTGTGAAGTCCGCAGATAAACCATGGTGCTTTTCTCATTTCATGCTAGTCCTAGAAATCCCAAAGGAACCCAAGTTTATGGGGTAACATTTCATGGGTCATAAATAATGTTGAGGAATGCTCAAAACGTGTGCAACAACAACATTGCTCTTCTTTTTTCGCCATTAAAAGTTTGTTTTCTATAGAAATGAAGTCCACCTCAGATGCGGTCTGTGCCAGTGCAGAATCCACTACTCTTGTGCATATGGCAGTCTTTTTGGTCCATTTTTATTTATTTTTCTATTTTTCTATTTTGTACACATCCACAGGAGAAAAGCAAAAAAGAAGTCTTCTGAATTATATAACATAGTCATCATTCAAAAAGATCTCTTCCTTAATTTTTTTTTTCCTTTTATAAAAAGTCTCAAAGTGTCGCTGCGCAGCTGTTGGTTGGCAGGGAGGGATGTGAAAGAGAGAGATTTGTCTGTCTACGAAGAAGGTAAGAGAGTTTCCTCCTCTGCCCCCATTTGAGCGATGGCCGATTCCACTTGGTCGCCTCTCACCTTTGAAATCCAGATTTCTCCGGATGGACGTTCCACTTTAGATCTTGGCTGTGGCTTGGCGGGATCAAAGCAGAAAGATAATCCTTGCTCAAAATAATAAAAAAAAACAAAATCCATCTCTTTGGATTGACGTCCTATCGCTATGATATTCTCCAAAGGTTCTCGAGGAGATGCAATCAGGACACGTCCCGCACACAGTGCAGTAAATCAAATCAGGTGCAATGGTAGCTTTTGTCAGTTCGTGACAATATGCGTAAGACATACTTTAAGTAACATTGACTAAAACACTAAATGGATCTCGGAGATGAAGGAACGCAATAATAGCAGTAACTACTGTAAATCGAGTCATTGATGTTTTGAGTATTACACAAATACCTACTGAAGCACATTGTCTTTGAGTGACATAAGCTGTCGTACCACCTCCTCAGATCTGTAGACTTTCAGAAGTGAATCGCATCTCGCCGACCAAAACTCAAGAGCTGGTCTAATCGATCGATTCTGGCCCTCTATCGGTCCCTCCCGGGGGAGCCTCCCTCTGTTGGGATGAGCGAACGGCTTGAGTGCTATCCGGCTCCTTCCCATAATCCCTCTCTTTCTCTCCCTCTACCTTCTCTCAGTCTCTTCCTCCACCTCGCCATTTTGCCACCTCCTCCTCCTCCTCTTCCTCCTCCTCCTCCTCCTCCTCCTCCTCTTCTTTCTCCTCCTCCTCCTCAGATGTGCCTCTTCATGTGCAGTGCCAAGTGATCGGATCGAGAGAAACACCTAAGGGAAAAAAAAAAAAAAAAAAAAACCTATTAGGAAACCTGTGACCGGAAATCTGATCTTCTTGGATCTTCTATCAGTATTCCATTTGGCCCGAAACACAATGTGGATTTGATTGTATTGGCACCGTCTCAATATTATCTGCTGGCATGTATAAAACAGATGGGTGAGAAAAGCAAGAACTTTTTGTCCCCTAGTATAGCTTTTAACAAAAATTTTAACTTTTTAAATTATGTCTTTTGTTACTTTTTATACATTTTTAGTGTTGAAATATATTCAAAATGTGGCTACCCTAATAATCAATGTTTTAAAATAACAAGTAACACTTTAGTTTAGGGTCCAATTCTCACTATTAACTAGTTGCTTATTAGCATGCATATTACTAGGATATTGGCTGTTTATTAGTACTTATAAAGCACATATTAATGCCTTATTCTGCATGATCATATTCTACATCCCTTAATCCTACCCAACACCTAAATTTAACAACTATCTTCCTAACTATTAATACACAGTATTTAGAGTTTACTGAGGCAAAAGTCGTAGTTATTTAATAGTGAAAATAGGACCCTAATTCCCCCAATAATTTATTTATTTATAACACTGTATGAATAAGTATGCCTAATGTCTAATTTAATGTTTAAATAATAATAACTAGATATGTACATTTATCTAAGAAAATGTGAGTGGTGCTTGCTATGGCAAAATCACTGATAAAAATTATTGGGTGTTGAAGCAAATACTACAGAAAAAACAAATGTTATTTCTACCTGAATAAATTAGTTCAGGCAAGATATTAGTACTCAATTTAAACTTGTAAAGATCAACGTTATAAAATTAAGTAAAACTTAATTTTCTGATACGGGTGTTCCCATCATGCACTGGGGCATGAATAGTTATTGCAGTCAAACTCAAAAATGATCCGACGAATGTTACCGTTATTGCGTATTGTGTACCAAGTATTGAGATCTCTGTGTTCAGGTGGGTACAACATTACTTCTATTATGTAGATCTATTATGTCTACACAATATCTACTGTTTTATTTACTTATTTATTAGATCTTCTAATGGTTTCATTCGGTGTTATATTGGATAAAATGTACTTAAAAGAGAGTATTGCTAAAGTAGAAATGAGTCGAAATTACTCAATTTTAACTGGCCAAGTTAAAGTTGCACAGTAAAAAGTGATCAGTTGACAACTTAAAAAAAGTGAGGAAACCCGATGCCTTAAAATGATTAAGAAAATAAGCTTGACAATTCCACATAACTTAATTTTTTCAATTAATTACACATTAGGTTTATTTATTTAATTTTAAGGCAACAGGTTTCCTCACTTTTTCAAGTCGAGTCAACTGGACTCTTTTTTTTTTCTTTTTTACAGTATACTTATTTTCTTTGTTGATTTTACTTAACTTCTTGTTTTTTTCAGTCTAGGCAGTTTCCAGAGTGTTCTGGGTTGTGTCTAGACATTGTTAGAATGAGTTCAGTGATGTTAGGCAATTGCCATGTCCAAAAGTAAATCTAGATAGACTTGACTAGTTGATTGTTGGAGCATCTTGACCCATCCCTAAGACATATGCTTTCATGCTAAGTCTCACCTGTCCTGGAACGGGCAAGGGGAGGAACACAAATTGGGAAATCAATGGGTGTGTTTTTGGCAGGGTCGGACAGATGGCAGATCAAGCCACTGCCAGGAGGCACCAAACCAGCTGGTGTACCTCCACCCTCTAACACACCCCCACCCTACTTTCCTGACAGGAGGTCCGGACACGGTCGGGACGGATTAAGAAGGGGCCTGAGGGTCACGGCTACAGGTCTAGCGTCTCGCTCTACTGTATTTACTGTTCAGACAAGACGGGAGCTCCTCCGCATGCTGCTCTCCACTGTTCCCGTCAACTCCATCTTTATAATGGTAATCCGGGGCTCCCTTGACAACAGCAGAATGGATTCCCCAAGGTGTACGAGCAGCCAGGATGACAAGAGAGGGCGGAGCTGAGCTCAAAGTGAGATACGCAAGTCTAACAAGCATGAAGAACCTATTTATACATCAAAGCGAAGACGAGTTAAGATTCACTTCAGAGGTGGAAGCTCTTGGTCAATACCAGGAGGCAAATGTCTCGCAGGCACTGCGCCCAAATTGAAAATGTTCTGAAAGAAAGCACAGATCTATGTGCTTAGCTTTGTACCCAAGTGGAAATGCATATTTGATGTTTTATGAACTAAAAGTCCTTCCATGTAAAGTATGTTGGAACATTTATAGTGTACCAGCATGCATTTGCATGAATTACAGCTTGTGTGAAGTATCCCGAATCTTTCAGTTTAGTAATGTCTTAGCCAGTATGGTTTACTATTGCTAGAGCTAAGCTAACAGGGCCCAAAAATCACAACTGGTTAAGCTGTCTGAGACGGCTTTAAATCAGAAGTTTTTTTTTTCTTTCTTTTTTTCGTTCTCCTGTGGCATTGGGCAGTCCGATTTATTCTAGTGAATCAGTTTGTTTGAATGGTTCATGCAAACAAAGACCCAGCACAGCATTTTTGTAGCAAAATATTGAAGTATTGCTGTTCATGACTACAACACACACACACACACACACATGTGTAGGGTACAATGTATGATATACAGAGAAATATATATGTTTGTATTGAACATTTATGGAGCAACAGATTTTGTGTGAAAATAAATCATAAAAGTGGGTTATTTTATTTAAAAATCGTATAAATGTATGAGGTGACGAGGGGGGCCTTTTACCCCAAAAGGCACACAGTATTGATACAAACACTTCAGCTAAAATAATGTTTTTAATAATGTCTAAGTTAATACTTGTTCAAAACAATGATGTTTATTTTGATGAATAAAAGAATTCATTTTTGATCAGTAAATATGCTGTCATTAAAATATGTTAATATATAAATATATCTGCAAAATATAGGGGAAAAATCATTTTAAAAAGTAAAGATTCTGAAACCACTGAAGGAGATCCCATAATAATTTAATATAGATTTACAGTAGTAACAATAAATTAGATTTTATTATATGATATGATTAATATCACATTTTTAAATCTGAAGGTTTCATTATAAATATGGTGATTATCTTTAAAGTGGACACACATCTTAATATATGATATTTACAATCTGAATCTAATCATGTCATGTCAACAAACGTTAAAGTCAGCCGCTGTTTATGATCATGTTAAATACGGCGCCTTTTACCCCAAATACCACACTTTTACATAATCTTCTATTATTGGAAATCTGTTGCTTTAATTATCTTGAACAAAACTGACAAGCATTAACAAGAATGTGTTCAAAATAATTTTTGCAATTCTTATTCACTACTTAAATCTACAACATTTTTAAAAACATCAAATGAGCGCAGAATCCACTTTGCGCTGATGCCCGTGATCAGACACATTTCCACGTGCATCTTGCAAAGCGGATGTTTTGCAAAGTGCTGAGGCAAGTGTTTGTGCCATCTAGTGGTTTAGAGGAAAATAAAATCAAAGGAGCCTTTTACCCCGTGGAGCCTTTAGCCCCGACGTACCCTATATGGATGGATGAACAGACAAACGGACAAAAAGAGAGATAGAATGATGGATGGTTAAAATAAAATGCCATCCTGCGTACAAGATGAATCTGTGACTCTTTGACCATTCAAACAAACCAGAGATGAATTGGGCTTCCCAATGCTACATAATAAAGAAAGAAAGAAAGAAAGAAAACATTTTAGAAGAGTGTGTTTAGCTTGTAGCTTGGCAATTACAGTACAAGTTTTAAAGTAGCTTCCCCAAAGCTAATGTGAGTAAATGTAATTGGGGAAAAATGGGGCAGACGACTATTTGTCACTCACCATGTTCAATTTGAAAGCTTATTTCTGAGATCTGGTGGATATAGAGAAACCATTGTCTGAACAGCAGATGTTTTTTTTTATCATAAAGCTGCATCTACCAGCACAGGTGACAGGTGGAGCATCTTAGATAGATATTTGAAAATGAAAATATTTCAGGCTATTCATCACAATTTTATACCCAGGACACCTGTGTAAGAGTTCGCCATTAAACATATACATATACATATACACACATATATATATACATATATATACACATATACATATATACACACATATACATATACACATATATATACACACATATACATATATACACACACACATACACGTATATACACACCAGGTTACAAAAAATGCTGACCAAGAATTCCCAAAATCCCAACAAGGTGCAAGAACTTAATGAGGCTTAGAAAGAATTAAATGAGATTAATTTGTTTTTATTATTAAAATGACAATTTATTAATACATTATTTAAAAATAGCAGTATTTAAAATGTAATTCTTAAGGTGTTTTTAAAAATAGAAATTATACATAAATAATATGAAGAGCATTACTGCTTGAGTGTGACATGTAGCCAGTATTTCTAGGTGATTATCTGGTGTTTTGAGTCTCACCTGTCGCAGTGATTGCACTTGAAAGGCTTGGCGCCGGTGTGTTTGCGGTAGTGCCTCGTCAACTCGTCGCTTCTCGCGAATCGCCATTCACAGCCTTCCCATGAGCACTTGTACGGCTTCTCCCCTGGTACGGACACACAAACAGACGCACACACACCTGATTAAAAACACACTTTCTTCCTCAAGGGGCCTTGAATTCAACGACTCGGTCCAGCCAGCCGTCTAATTCATTTGTTTTAAGTTGATTAGCCTATCGGAAGAGTGTTGACACAATTGGAGTTTATGAAATACATGATCGTCATTAGGGCGCACAGCTGTCGGGCCAAATGAACTCACACTCGATGAGTTTCCAATGGGATCTTTCCTGCGTTTAACAGATGTGGGAGACTGCGTTCCCA